>BHFT01001532.1:0-34934 GCA_004320025.1 Laticauda laticaudata
CACACACACACACACACACACACACACACACACACACACATATTGTTCACCATATGATAAATGGGTGGATGGATGAGTGGATGGTCATCCAATTGCACAAGACTTTTGGTGAAGTACATATTAATACCGTAATGATTAAAAACAAGAAAAGAAGTATATAAATCAAAATAAAGCAATCTTTCAGACTGCTAAAATCTCATAAGAGGTGTAATCCAAAGCATGGGAGGAAAAGCTAAGTTTTAAAATGTTCTTTATTTTATTTATTAATCAAGTTTGTGTAGCTGCCCATGCCACCAACATTTACTCTGGGTGGCGCACAACCTTGGATAAAAACCACAAATATTAAAAATGGCAAATTGCAAATGTAAAAATCTACCTTAAGTAGTAGATAGTATTAAAAAAAAACCCAAAATACAAAGCCCCAAGTGAAGAGTGGATAGCTCAACAATGGAACTATCTGTTCATATCTCTGGTTCCCTGGGAACCCCAGACCTGATGACAAAGGCAGGTCTTGAGAGCCTTCCAGAATGTCAAAAAGTGATGGAGATAATGTAATTGGATGGGGAGGGGGGAAAATGTTCTATAAGGTGGGCACCACAGCAGGGAAGACACATATTCTGGGACCCACCAATGGTAGATCTCTAGCTGGCGGTATCCACAGCATGCCTTCCCTGCCCAATCTAACGGGGGTACTGAAATAAATATCATCATCTTAAACATCATCCGTGTGGGAGCCATACAGATTGCCCCTTTTGCTGGGCAAAGCTAGGCTTTGGTTTCCTGTTAAATTAGGGGAAAGAAAAATGAAATGAGGGAAAAGCTGGATTTTTTAAAATGAGATTACTGATGGGAGAATGTGAATTTAATGGAAACTCATTTATATCATTGGTGTTCTCTGTGGGTTAATTGAACATTCAAAGTCCCTGTGGTAAATAGTATTAAGGGCAATCCTTTTAAACATGTCCTGTCATTTGCACATCTTTCTGCAGGCTAATAAGCTAAATTACAGCAGGCAGGTGGTTTTGCAGATAAGCAATCTTGCCCACAGCCTGAGCTTCCTAGCTTTGAAATATGCTTATAATGCTGCTAACCTGAAGTTAGAGAAAAGATTTACAAGATATTTGCTGCAAATTACATATATCAACTGCAGACCTTCCATTTACTCAGGAAAATTACATATAATTTGAATTTTTATTGCTTTTTTCATTTTTGAAGATATTTGTAAGCAGAATAATTATTTGTTCCAAAATGGTATGATGTATTTCATATCCTGATCCCAGTGTCCTCTAATGTTGGTATTTACATACTTTTTTATACAAGACGTCTGCCTGATTTTTAAAAGCATGACTTTAAATATTGAATGGGTGGGTGGATTGCAATTCAGGATTTACTTGCCATTAACTGATTAATCATCAGTTTCAGACAGTGCTAAAGCTAGCTGTATCTCTTCCAGACACAAGAAAGAACTCAAATGTTTTCTTCTTTCCAGGGATGTATTCACATTCAAGATCAGTGTTTCTGAACCATGGCCAACTTTAATATCTCTGGATTTCAATTCCCAGAGTTCTTCAGCCAGCAATTCTGTGGAATTCTGGGACTTGAAGTCCACTAGTCTTAAAATTGCTACGGTTGAGAAACACTAATATAGACTAATATATTGGGTTAGTATGTGAATTCAACTCTTATGGTTTGTAAGTCATGGCTAATGAATTAATGTGATGGGCAAACTCAGCAGCTACAGGTTCTTCATGAAGCATGGTTACCTTCTGCAAAATAGGAAATCTAACATTTTACCAGTATTTCTTGTTTTGGGGGGGCTGTGGAATTTTCATTTTTCTTCAACCATAACAATCCTACTTTTAATACTTATTCAAAAATTGTATGTTTTTCTCCTCTGGAATGGAATTAAATTACTCTGTTGGATTTTAACAATTATGCTGTTGGATTTTGTTGAGTAGTCACAGTGCTTCAAAACAAAAAAAAAATAGCGGGCGAGGACATCCTGAGGCAGTACATTGTCTATTCTTGCTAAAATCAAATGCAGGTGTCATTGAAAAATGAAAATGTCAAAAAAAAAGTATGATAACTATGGAAGACAGAATGATAACATTTTCCATTCAAAATCCAGCTCCCTGTGATATGTAAAACCAAATAGTTTTAAAGCTGGCCAGTAAATCAAGCTGAAATGCTGAAATATGTTGTGTTTTAAATCAGAAAGAGGAAGTTTGGAGAGAACTTACTTTTATATTGCTCCTTAATTGACTAATGAGATATTGGTTGATGCTCAGCTTTCTGAAATAACAGGTGATGAGTTGCTGAAAGAAGTAAGAGATGATTTTTATTTTTGCTATTTTTCTCATCACAATTTCCATACAATTCTGTTCTAGAACATCTTGCAAGTTCTGCCTTAAATTCAACCTGTTCATTTTTATTTTGCACTTTTTGAAGAGCAAGGAAAAGTGCCTTTTCATTTAAAATTATATTTATGTAATTTAAAAATTAATGCCATTTCAATTTATTTATTTATTTAAACATAGTTTATGTAATTTAAAAATGTATGTAGGAAAAAAACAGCCTCTCGTGATTTTCCTTGCTTTTTTTACTTAATTGCCCATTTTAGCGGTATTGTGGTTTGCATAATTAGATACCATGTTTGAAATATCATAACTTCATTAGCCTAATGAAATGTAATATAGTTCATTTAATATATGACACAGCCGTTTAATTATTGTGAATTCCAGCATGTTAACGATATTTAACTTATTTCTGCAGAAACTAGTAAACTTGCAAACAATGTAAAGACATCCATATTCCTTCCATCTCTGTCTCCTCTTTATAGGAACCATGGGATGCTGAACACATTCCTGCACTGTTCTCTGCCTTTTGTGGGCTTTTAGTGGCACTTTCTTATCATTTGAGCAGGCAGAGCAGTGATCCATCTGTCTTAGTGTAAGTTATCACTGATGCTTTTGTATGGCTTAAACTATAGAACAATGTAATAAGGTAGTTGGATTTGTTATACAAATTTATTTGGTTGCCCATCTTAATCAAATGACTCGGAGCAGGTAATATACATAAAAAGAGAACATCCATATAAAAGAAACATACATAGGACAGGAAACATACATATAAAAGATAGTATATATTTTAATGTATTTGTATCCTGCCTTTGTTTTTTTTACAAATAACTTAATGTGAAGAACATACCTTCCTCCTCCTATTTTTCCCACAACTCTGAGCTAGGCTGAGAGAGAGAGAGAGAGAGAGAGTGACTGGTATGCCTAACCTATGAATATAATGGGGTCATCAGAAACTACCAGAGACTGGTGTTCTCTCAAGTATCCTTGCTCCTTGATATGTACTGCTTTATTGATGATATCCAGGATCTTGAATTGCAGCCAGAAACCTACTGGAAGCCATTGCTTACTGTGGTATACATTGCTTATGAAGCAGTGAATGTACCATTGTGTTACATGAATGTACCGTTGTGCATCCAAAACTATTCATACGGTTACATTCTGGATCAGCTGGAGTTTCTGAATGTTCTTCTTGTGCCCGAGAAGTTCCCCAGACTGTGTGCCAAGTAGGTCCAGAAAAACAATACCCCATCCAAAAGGATTTTTCTGTGACACCAGTCTATCAGGGCAACCTGGTCTACCCAAATATGGGACGGAGCAAACTGCTTCCACTTCATCCAAAAATTAATGATGAAAGCTTTCCAAATATGGGGGTGGAGACCTATGAACTTATAGCCACTTGTAGTTAGAGGGGTGGAATCAGAGCCTGTTCTTTCACTTCCAGATCCAAAAGGTACCCATCTTGAGTTGGTAATTTTTTTACTTAAATGAGCTAGGAGAAAAAATTATTGTCTATTGTCTAGGATTGTTTCCTTTTCAGGAGATTGGTGTTCTAACTGTTTTTCATTTGTTCTGTAAATTAGGTCTCTTATTCACTGTAAATATTTTCCACACCTTGTAAAGCAACATTTTGAAGAGCCACGAGTTGATCCACTTCCTGAGAAGATGAGAGAATCAGTGGTAGGTCTTCTTTTGGAAAAAAAAAAGTGTTATCAAGACCTTTGTGATGGTATCATTTGAGCCAGTGGTGTGATTCAATTTTTTTTTACTACCGGTTCTGTGGGCGTGGCTTGGTGGGTGTGGCTTGGTAGGTATGGTGTGACTTGGTGGGCATGGCTTGGTGGGCATGACAGGGGAAGGATACTGCAAAACCCCTATTCCCTCCCCACCCCACTAACCTGCTTTCCAGCTCCATTCTCCTGTGCAGGGCAGCAAAAGAAGACCCAGCCAATCAGCTGGGACTCAGGAGGCAGAGAGTAGATGGGGTGGGGCCAGTCAGAGGGGGTATTTGCTGGTTCTTCAAACTACTCAAAATTTCCACTACTGGTTCTCCAGAACTGGTCAGAACCTGCTGAATACCACCTCTGGTTTGAGCTATTGTATGATGTTATATTAAATTGCTTAAATCTCTTTACGGTAGAGCTGTAAACTGGTCCAGATGGATTCTTTGTCGAATGGCAGAAGAAGGACAATTTCAGGGACATGTTGCACTTCTTCCTTTTTTTTCAGCTTTACCCCTCTCCTCCCCATCCACTCCAACTTATATAAAAAGTAACTGGCATTCTTTAATGTTGAAAGATGCTTCCTATTTATTTTTTTATTCCCCAAAGCTGTATACCATACTTTTTTTTTGCTTTTGACCCAGAATTATCTAGCAACTACATGAATAAACCCTTGCAACTATCTAGGCAGCATTTTCAGAAATGGTTTGCCATTGCCTTGAAAAGGACTGACAGCCTCTCAGAATCAGCGAGATGAGTTTCCTGCCAAGGCAGGACTACAATTCAGATTTTGCTGCACCAAGTCCACTATCTTAATCACTCCATTGAAGTGGCTCCCATACTGCTCAACAGCCTCAATTAATAAATTCAGCTGCAATACAAAAATGCCTATGAGGACATCCCAGTGTAAACTTAGGCATCCATTCCCTTTATTTAAAGGGAAAAGTTTTCACTTTTATCTGACAGCTGGGAAAGAAAGGACTAGAGACAGTTCTAGGAATTGTGGCTTGGTACTATGCTTCTTGGCCTGCAGCTTTGAACCATCTTTCTTTTTTTTTTTGCTTTGAATTGAAAGTGTTATATAGCTCTAGCAAAGATAAATTAATCCTTTCCCTCTATACTGCTTTCACTGAGTTGTTCTTCCAGACATATTAGTGATTCGTTAGGGAATTTTGGAAAGTAGGTATGAGACACATAGTTTTATTTGTACTGAAGAGGGACAATAACTAAGTTCCTTCCCATTCAGGAAAGAAACTTTTGAGACATTTGCTATGTAGAAAGTTTAGGATCAGTGGGGAGAACTGTCTACTCTGTATCCATATTCACCAAGGAAAATAGGTGTCATTGGCAAAGTGTTTATACATATAAGAAATTACAAACAGCACCTGTTGCCTGCCTGCTTTCCTTCCTTCCTTCCTTCCTTCCTTCCTTCCTTCCTTCCTTCCTTCCTTCCTTCCTTCCTTCCTTCCTTCCTTCCTTCCTTCCTTCCTTCCTTCCTTCCTTCCTTCCTTCCTTCCTTCCCTCCTGCCAATAATTAAAGCAAGACTCTCTTGCCCATCCTTCATTTTTGCCTTACAACAACCTAGGTCATACTGACCATTGGCAACATATTGGTTGTGTCCAAAGCTGAAATCAATTCTTCTCAGTCTGAGTGCAACAAAGATTGTTCCTGTATAGTCACCTTTGTTTAAATTGTCGTTGTGGAGAGTGTGTGCTAGATAAACCATGTATCTGGATTCAAGAAGCTTTGCCCACCCCTTGGCCTGAACATTAAACAAGTACAAGGGGAGAAGATTCTTTAAAGCCAAGATTCCTGTAATCATTACTCAACTGTTAACTGCAGAGCAAGAAGTAGTTTAATTTTGTAAGTCAAATGAATCTTTACTTGCATTTTTATATTTTAAAAATTATATTCACAGAGAGAAACCTTGAGATCAGATCTCGTTGTGTGCTGTGTGGCTGCTGTGCTATCCTTTGCAGTCAGTGCCAGTACCGTTTTCTTGTCATTAGGGGTTAGTATTACCATTTCTTTCCTTCTGTGTGGATATTTTTTAAAGATGATATATCTGTTGTTCAGAGCAATTAGATACTGTTTCAGAATGCTTTAAAAATCAGAGGAGGGGAAGAAATATTTGCTTGTAAGAGGGAATGGGTAATGAGGTTTCATATTGTTTCACACATTAAGAGTCTAGTTACAAATATATAGCAATTATAGCATAATGATACTAAGAGATTTTGTGGCAGCAGTAACAAATCCTTTGGCATAACATGGCTGGAGTAATGTTATGTTTGGGAATATGTATGAACAGTCTGGATGTTGAGGAAAATGGTCAACTATGAGACATTTAGGGTTGCCCTATTTTCCTGCATTGAAATGGAAAGTCAGTTTGGCAGGAAGGAGAAAAAACAACTTGAAAAGAAGAGGGCTAATAGTGGGGACTGAGTGAAACAGGATTCAAGGACAAAAAAAAGAAGTAGGTCACCTGTGGGAGGTCTGCAGAATATTTTATATGTGGAACATTTTGAATTCGAAATGCTGATTTCAAGTTTGCAACATTTGGTTTCATGTGCATCACACAACCCATCTCATTCATCCTGGAAATGTTTGAGGCTCAAAATGTCAGACTCTAAACAGAGTTGTTTGGAGTTATTTTGGGCTCAAGACTCATCTTGAATGGTCTAAAATAGCTTAGTTTTAGATGTGAGCCTGTTTTAAGTAGGAAGCTTTGAATCTACTGTTATTTGAGTTGAAAATATTTATGTATCACCTGTTATATCTACATTTTTCCTTCACTGATATTGATTTTCTGACTTATTTCCCTGTTATTACACCTTTAATGCCGCTTCGTCTGCCACCTCACTCTTTCTGTTTCATTCCTTCCAAATACTTCTCCTTGCCATTCATCATTTATTTATTTATTTATTTATTTGATTTGGTTTGTCAATCGCTTACAAGATAATAGGTAAAAGTATAAACATGAGTAAGAATGCAGGAAATGGGTAAGAATAAATGGGGACAATAGGACAGGGATGGTAAGCACGATGGAGCACTTATGCACGCCCCTTACAGACCTCTTAGGAATGGGGTGAGGTCAATAGTGGATAGTTTGAAGTTAAAGGAGTGGGGATTAGAAGAGAAGGGGCATGGGGACTGAGGTAGGGCAACAGCCCCTCACATCCTATGTTAAAATTTAAGGTATTTGCCTGGGTTAGCAACCTGACTTCCTGTTTTGCAAATACTCCACCAGTGAAGGCACTCAGTGTCCTTCTTATTAATTTATAATTCTCTTTGTTGATATGCTTCAAGGCAGTGCAGGTAATCCTTGAATGAAGGTTACAATGGATCCCCAAAAGCTACTTGTGACCCAGTTTCAAAGTTCCCACATTTCTCCCCTCCCCCTAGTCATGTGATATGCATTTTGGGCATTCAGCAATTGGCCCACATTTATGACTGTAGCACTCCACAGTCATGTGATCACAATTTATTATTGTTTTGCTGGAAATGGGCATTTTCTTCCAGTTTCCAGCAAAAAAAGTCCTATAATAAACATATGGGTTTGCTTAATAATTGTCACGTTCACTTAATGACTTCCACCAAAAGAAAAGGTCACAAAATTGGATCAGTCACATGATGACCTGCTTTATAATTTTGATGACTGCAGTTGCCAGGCTCAGTTACAATCATAAGTCATTAGTAGGTGACTGGTCACAGACAGCTAAGGATGTATACTATACTTTACAGTGGTCTGGGCCTGACTGCCAGCTCATCTGACAATGTCCATGTACCAAATGCACCTGGTCTTTGTTCATCATTTCATCAGCAAAACTAGAGGGATCTGGGTCCATACCTGGTGTTCTGCCCCTAGTGGTATAGCTGGCATTTATGATAGTCTCCTGAAACAAGCAAACTTCAGGCTTAAACCATAGTTTAAGAATTTGGACATAACAGTGAACTGCAGATATTTAAAAAAATCGAAGTGAACATTACTCTGTCACTGCAGGGATGATCTTTTTGAAATAAAATAAGCCTGATGTCAATAAATGGTTTTGGAAATGTATGACCTACATTTTCGTTTTTTGAACAGGTAATGTTTTTTTACTAATCAAAAGATGCAGCAGTATGTGTAATTATGGCAGATATGTTGTGGTACCTTACAATAATATCTTGCATTGTTTATGTTATAGTAGTAAATTCATTGGTGAATCAATGACTATTGATAAACAGATAACGTAAGGCAGATTTTTTTTCTTTTCCTTCTTAGTTTCCATTTTTCATTTTTTAAAGTTTCTTTTTAAGATTAAAGGTTGTTTTGTTACAGTAAAAATAAAGACATCCAAATTTTATTTTTTAAACGATTAACTTAGTTTTCCCAAATCTGATTCCCTCTATATCTTCTACATTAGGATTATTCTTGTCTCTGTCAAGGACCGAAAAAGAAAACTTGTGGTCCAATACTTTTAGAAGGAACCAAGCTAGAGAAGGCTGGGTTAATTTTATGTCCAAGAAAGACCATTTTGTGGAGCATTAATGTGCACTGAGAGCTAAAGCCACATAGTGGCGATATGGATGCCTCCACAACAATGGGATAATCAACATGACAGGCAGTTCCACCTATTATATACAAGATATGGAACCACACCTACAAAATCATTTATGATTTCAAATAACTTTCGTGTATTCATCAATATTTATTTGTCCTACTTTTCTATATTTATTACAGTTTATCAAGTTTTAATAAATTAAAGAATACACTTTCCCCCCATCGTTGTGTTTTGCACAATTTGAGCTCTTTCTTTTGCATTCCCACTAGCATTCCACATGAAACATTTCCTACATTTTTTGTCCCTCAGCACAATTATGTCTTTTGTCCATGAACAAACCAATGTTTTGCAAAACTAGAACATTTCTTTCTTGTGTTATTTTCCCCTTCAGCTACAGTATTAAATTTTTTTTCATAAAACATTTTATTAAATGAAAATAAGGCCCTTCTTATCATTTCTCAGTTACCTTTTCAATAATGTATTTTTGGGGAAAATGGCATTTTTAACGGACTTTTTTTTATCAAGATCATATTTTAAATTAAAATTGGTTTAACGATGTGATTTAGGGTTCATTTTGCTTCCTCTTAATCCAGGAATTACTCAGCCTGGTGCTTTTCATTTTTGCGTGGACAGTGGGATTCATAACACACTACATCATTCCTCAACTTCGCAAACATCATCCATGGATGTGGATATCCCACCCTATCCTTAAAAATAAGGAATATCAGCAAAGAGAAGTAAGAGGTATGTAGAATGTTGGGTCACCTCAATATAAATATGCAAATGATACTGTTTATTATGCTTTACATTAGAGTTAATATAGTATTTTTCACATTATTGTAAATCATGAAGTAAAGAGGAAGTTATAATTAGACAGAAATAGAAACCACTATGTTAAAGTAAATGAAGGGATGCACAGATTATAATACAACAAAAAGGTGAACCTTCTCAAGAGCTACAGTGGTGCAGTGGTTACAATGCAGTATTGTAGGCTACTTCTGCTGACTGCCAGCTGCATGCAATTTGACAGTTCAAATCTCACTAAATTTTATTTATTATTATTCCCCAAACAATAAGCATGATTGGAATTGCAACAACTGCTGAATTGAGAAGTAGGGATGGCTGTAAATATCTCTAAAATCACAGCTGTAGTTTTAGTTTTCCTGTAAACCTATCAGCTAGAAGCAACCTGATTTTTCATTACTTACTGTCTTCAGGGGCTCTAAACTCACTTTACATTAGAACATTCCTGACAAGTTTCTATGGATCTACATTTTAATGACTCTCTTTGTATGTTTTTACATGTTAGGTGATAAGGATGTCAGAAAAAGGGATGTTTCCTTTATCACAGTCTCTTCTCAAAATCAAGCTGACAACTGATTTTGTGTAGTAGGAAAAATACAATATTCTAATAAGAATCTATTATAAGAGATGGAAAATTAACTTCCAAACAATATCATGGATATAGAGGAAATTCACTTAATGATTAATAATAACAATAATAATTCAAACATTCTATTTTTAATGTATTACAAAATATATACATAACAAGATATTTCAAATTAAAACTAATGTCTCCAAGTCAGTTCAATTCTTTTGACTTCATGAATATATTGGTGTGATTTTCTTATCAACAGTGTACAAGTGATTTGCCATTACCACCTTCTGGAGTGTTTTTCCCCACTTTCTAATCTAGACTAAAGTTTAGGATTCTTTCATAGTTTCCAATCTGAAGAGATTCAGTTTTGCTTAATTTTCTGAGTACCTAAAGTCAGCTGAGTATGGCAGTCCTGCTAAACATTTCAAGACAGGGTGAGGAATTCATATGTACGTTACAGTGAAACATAAAAATAAGATATAAAGTAGAAAAAAACATTCATACAATATGTCACAATGATGAACAAAGATTAATTCTGAACTGATGGCTTTCACTTCAATAAACTGTAGCTCTTCAACTATTGGGTTTTCTTTGTACTTGCAAATTCCATGATACAACTGTCTGAGTTTATTGTTTGGATGCTACCTATTTACAAGTTTACAACATTTTTTTGTCTCCCAATAGCAAGTGACCTCTTTTTTATAGTGTTCTTTTTAGCTGTTGAAGCTCTCACTTTACAGAACACTTATATGTTACTTATTCAGGGTTACTTATATTCTTGGGCAGTCTTTAATTGACATCTCATTATTCAAATGATCAGAACCAGTCTGAAATGTTATGAGGCAGATTTTAGTTCATGTTTCATAGTTTTCAGGAAGAACAATATCCTCATTATAAGAATATATTGAATACTAACATGATTTCAAATGAATGAATAATGTGTATAAAGCTATTCATTCCTTAATAGCATATATAAAAGTTAGATGCTATTCATTATTGGTATTACTCATGATTTCATAAAGGTTTTTTTTTAAATTCAGCTGCTGCTCATTTAATGTGGTTTGAGAGACTGTATGTGTGGCTTCAGTGTTTTGAAAAGTACATCTTGTATCCTGCAATAATACTGAACTCCCTCACCAATGATGCTTTTTTAATCAGCAAAAACAAGATGATAACCTCATAGTAAGTTGCATATTATATTTCAAGATGCATTATTTGTAGAATTAAAGCTTTCCTCATATCCTATGAACACTGATGGGAACTGGTCCTGGAAGAAGGGGAATAACCAGTGTAACATGCTCTACTCCGAACCTCCTGAGTTGGTCCAAAAGGATTTGATGATCAATGGTATCAAAAGCCATTGAGTGCTCAAGAATAAGGGTAGGACACCACTTCTTTCCTGCTCCTGCCAGAAGTCATCCACAAATGAGATCAGTGTTGTCTCAATCCCATCCCAGGCCTATAATCTAACTGAAAGGGGTCCAGATAATCTGCTTCCTCCAGGGTCATCTGGAGTTGCAGTGCACTCAACTTCTCAACCTTTTTTTTAAGGAAAGATTGAAAGCTGGATGAAACAGGTAGTTGGAACTAGCAGACCACTCCCTCTTTCAAAGAATTTCCTAGCTTTACAATCTAGCCTAAATAATGGACTTTCATGAAGTTCATTTATTCACCAGGGTGAAGTTATAGACATGCTTAGAATCATTAGATGTAATGCTTAGTTATGATCTAAGATCTAGAAATTGTGACTTAAGAGTTGCTTATCTAATTCTTCCCTAAGTCCGACTTAGTTAGAAAAACTATGAGAGAACAATCTAACATATTAACATGTTGGGGCTATGATACTACAATAGACTTGGAAATTTACAAGCTGTACAAGTTTGTTGTAACGATTTTTTACTCAACCAGCTGTTGAAAGCAAAGGTGACATCTCCCTTGGCTCTTGGTGCTCAAATCCACAGAACACCACTGTTTTATGGTCGTCTTGTGAGGAGCTGCCATTCAGACCAGGGTTGGATGCTACCTGTTCTGTCCGGCTCTATAGAATCAGAAGCTCTGAAGAGCAGCAGACACCAAACCAGTTCTGTGTTTGCTGCTGTTTGGCCCACCCGCCTGCCCAGGCTCTTACCTGTCCTTTATTTCCTGCTTTTTCAACCTCAGCTGCTTTGCGTGGCACAGCTGTGGTTGAGAAAGCAGGAAAAATGTGGCTTTTCAAACACTGTGCACCCTACACTCAGCACTTTTCAGCTGTCCGGGAGGCACAGCTTAAGGTTTTTTACATGCACGCACGCAACTGGTAGTAACAACGGTTGAATCCCACCCCTGATTCAGACCACTCCTAGGTGATCTGCCATTTTCCACTCTGGAGAATTTTGAAGGACTGGTCTATTTTGAATTTTGAAGGGCTGGTGTTTTGTTCTTCTCAGTAATTCTCACCTCTGGTCATTTGTAAGATGTCTTCAGCCAGCCATGACTCACACCAAAAGCAAATCTGTTTTTGGCAAAAACACATCTAGGTTCAAAGTCATGTAAAAGCATGGACATATTATTCATGCAAAATATATTCTCTTCTGTTAATTTTGTTGTTTGTTTTAACTAGGAAATACTGACACAGTCCTTACAAAATGTGAGCAAGAATCACACCATATTTTTCTCTGAAGAAGTGTGCTTATGTCATAAAAAATGAAGCAAGAGGAATCTCCTTTTGTTCTTGTGAATAAAGATAAATGCCATCCTTTCATCTTTAAGCCTTTTCCTTCCTTTTTAGATTTTGCTTCTTTACATCTTGATATCACATGGTTGTCTTTAAAGTTCTGCTTGCCCATCATGTTCTGTTACCACATTATTACAAAAGAGTAATATAACCCTTACTCCTAATATTGTTATTGTGCACTAAATATTAGAATGTTGTTATATAATTTAAAATAAACAGATAAGGCTTGCTTTCAGTTTAAAACAAGACTTTGTGCATTTTATACCAGCAGACAGAAATAAGCATTCTGGGAGGAGCATAGATTTTCTTTTTTTATTTTCTAATATTGTAATGCTCACAGTGCCAGATTTGCAGATGGCTCTCATTTAGTAGCTGTCTTGTATAGCAATCATTCACACTTACTGCAGTGATTAAAAAAAGTAACTTTGCAACCAAGTATGGGCCTGTAAAGCAAAAGAAAGCTGAAGTAAGATCATAAGCGCAGTTGTGCTTATGCGACTGCTTCACTGAATGACTGAGATTGCTGGTCCCAAGTGTAGTTCCTAAATAAGAGCTACCTGTACTACAGTAAAGTGCAACATTACAAATTCCCTAAATCAAAACAAGTGTTCTATGCAAGGAAAGCTGCCACAAGTCATATTTTAATGACTGGGATATGCAAACACAGTTTTAACAGATAAATAAACCAAATGGAAGCAGGCCGGATGCTTATGATGCATCTATTTTAATTTATTTCAAATTTCTTTCCATTTTATTTTGCAGCTGTGATATCTTTCTAATTACAATTGCGGGAATGAAGCTACTGCGGTCTTCATTTTGCAATCCCATTCACCAGTTTGTTACATTAAGCTTCACGTTCATCTTCTTCAAGTTTGATTGCAAAGGTTTCTCTGACAACTTCTTATTCAATTTCTTCATTATGTCAATTGTATTTAACAAGGCAAGTACTGATTTTCAAAATATCATTGTCCTTTCAAGCATAAATGTTTTTTGGGGTTAAGAGTTAATCTTTTTTTCTTGCAAAACAAACGTTTGTTTTGCTGTTGCAATGCTGTTAAAGATAGCTTTATTTAAGTTTTGATCTCATATTTATATTTAAATAGAAATTAAACAAAACTAAACCCTGTTGATAAAGATCAAGCAGAAATATTGCTGTATCCAATCAGAGCTTAAGAAAGAAATTATTTTAATGTGAAATATCTTTGAAATGTCATGTTGACTTCTGTGTTGACACAATGCTGTCAAAACTCACAACAGTAGAGCAGCTTTGAAAAGGAGAATTATTAATAAATTGGAACCCGACTTGCTGAGTTACACATGAAGGACCTTCCTACTTGAATATTTATTTAACTTTTAGATACTTCTGATTTTATTTTAAAATTCAAAAGGCTCCTCTGGGAAATTATTCAAATATATAATCAGTTTTAACATAAATTATTAATTTTTCATTCCTTGTGTCTGGCTTCACCTTCACTTCCTTGGTTTTCAGATCATTAGGCTTTGTTAGGTATGTTACAAAAGGGCATTTGCTGGAGCACAGAGGGATGAGTGAAACACCCTCCCCAAAGCATGTATGTATCTAGGCCACGGGTGTAAAACTCACCGTGTCATGTTGCTGTGACATGACATTTCACGATGTTTTTCGTGGAGCCAGGGTGAGCATGGCCTGCACATGACGCATTGGCCCGTAGGCCACCAATTTGATACCCCTCCTGATCTATGTCCTCCTGGAGGCTTTGCACGGCTACTTCAGAGGCATTCTTCAATTGTTCAGATGTAGATGAAACTAACAGTGTGCAATGTGCATACCCAGATAATTCTGTGTGGCAAGCATAGAGGAGAAGGAAGAGCTATTTAACACACTGTATTTAAAACATTTATTCTACATCTTCTGTCAACTGTATTGACAGAAGATGTAGGATAAATGCTTTAAATTCAAAGTAGAAGAGATGGCTTGAAATGTGCTCCAACCTTAATTCAGCCCATCTCCAAGGCATTGAAACAATTGGCTCATGCAGCTACTGCTTTAATAGATCATAGTCTGATGCTGCATTTGGTCGTCCATGTTTAATGAAGCAGTTCTTCAGACTTGAATCACTGCACAGCTCTGCTTTGTTGATTAATTTTAAAACATGACCCATTGCATATCCAATTCCCTTAAATCTCTCCTCATAACACTTAGTTTGCCATCCTCTAATTACCTTATCCAAACTTGTCAGGGTTTTTCTGAATCTTTCTTAAAACATGGTGCTGAATGCAATACAGAAAATAGAGTCAGGCCTGTGATTTGAAAAGTATTCTTATGATGTGCTTCAAAATTGCCTTTTTTGGCAACCATGTCATACTACTGAATGATCCAGATTCTTTCTATGCATGATTTCACCAAACCATCTGCCACCATATCACTCTGCATGTGATTTCTTCTACCTAGGTAAAGAATTTTGCTTTTTTCAATATTAACTTCTTCTCAGATTTTGTTTTTGCTGGCTAAAATATTAGTTACCTCACTTTCTTCTGTGTTGACTGAAACTTGGATAAGCATTTATCCACCTCTTCATCCAAGTCATTATTTTTAGCAAATATATTTATCATACTCCAGTTCCATCTCTGCCCCATATCTTTTGAACAAGTTCTATCCTTCAATTTTTCTGTCCCCGTCATGAGAACCATCTGATCAGTATAAATAATATCTAATTACATTTGCCTTTGCCTTACAATAGAATTCAAATTCATTTCATTCCCATTCATTTCATTCCCATGAACATTAGTACACAGATAGAAAGCCATAGATTTTATGAGTCAATGTTTTTCCTGATTTTTCATTCATTTGTGTAATAGGCCATTGAACATTTTCTTGGCTTAATTCAGCCTACTTCCTCACCTCCATTGCCAGAAAAAAATAGTTTGCCTCTTATTATGGCTTTCTTCCACTTGGATGTTGCTTACTTACTTGCTTCTCCTAGGAACTAGCATACCAAACTCTATGACTATTTCCAATCTCCATGTTGCTTGCATTTTTCATTGTCTCATGCTCTTTCTTGGTGCCTTCCCAGGTGATATGCTTCCCTTCATACCTGCAAGCTATCTCTTTTTTTGTTTGTCTCAAGACAAGATTGTTTTTGGTTCCTTTGTTTGTTTGTTTATGATTGACACATGTATGCCAATCAGGATGGTGTGAGAAGCTATTATACAAATCAAAGGCAAGGTTGTTGTTTTTTCTGTGTCCCCCCATTTGAGCCTTGGATTTTGCTCTTGTTATGGACTTTCCTGCCTATCTCTTCAGCAGTGGTGGGATTCAATTTTTTTTACGACTGATTCTGTGGGCGTGGTTGGTGGGCATGGCAGGGGAAGGATACTGTAAAATTTCCAGTCACAGGTGGTTGGTTCTCCGAACTACTCAAAATTTCCGCTACCGGTTCTCCAGAACTATTCAGAACCTGCTGAATATCACCTTTGCTCTTCAGGCATCTGGGATATGCATATTGGATGAAACCTTTGTGGAATGCAGCAAGCTGGGATAAACGTCTGAGGAATATGGCTTGCTATCCCTTGTCTGAGTAAACAACATTATGCTAATTCACAATACCTCTACACTATAAAATCTGTATCTGCTGCTGTTACTTCTTGATTGATGACTGCAAATTCAGATATTAAAGCCCACTTGATCAAGCTCAAGCTCATATTTCAGGCAGACATTATTTCTTTAGCATATTTAGAAACTACCCATTTTCCTCATAGAGCTGTTCTGGGCAGTGAAAGGCCCAACCATGTAGCCCAGCAATCTAAGAATCTGAATATCTCATGTGACACCATTTTTGTAAGTAGTTGTTCACTTGGAGTGTTTTTCCCTTTCCATCCTCTTTCTGAACCCTTAGAATAAATAAGACCATTACATGAAGTCACCCTCTAAACACCCTTCAGCTTTCCTGGAATTTTAAAATCCATGATGTTAATAGTTGTAGCTATTCTTGGTGATATCATTCCCCCCCCCCCATACATAAACAAGAAGGAATTATTGTGATACTTTTATGGTAGAAAAGAGATTGTTGTGAGAATGGCAATTGTTTGCTGGTCTTAGTGATTTGGAATATATGAATTCTGTTAATTTAAGGAAAAAGAAAGTATTGCTGAAAAGCAACATCTGCAAACCGCTGAGAGGTTGAATAGGGCAATAAGCTGAGTGAATGCTGAGTAAAATCAAGATAGCATCAATCAAACTGTGATGCTATTTTTTTCATGCAGAAGGATGCTGGAACAAAGAATGCAAATCAGAACATTAATATTGCAGATAGTTGATGACTCTGCAAATTGACACATTTTATAGGATTCTAGTGCAACAAGGGGATCAATTTCCAAGGTTCCCACAATGTCATGAACCATGTTTCCAAAAAGGCCGTTTGGAAGAATCCATTTTTTGTTAAAGAATCTGCATGCCTGTATTTATAGATCTATATTTTCTATATATTTATATAGATGTTTTTTTAACCCTGCATTTATTATTTTTATAAATAACTCAAATAAACATACCCCTAACATTCCTTCCATTTCCTAGTTTCTCCATAACTCTGTGAGAGAAGTCAGACAGAGAAAGAGAAAGTTACTGGCTCAAAGTCACCCAGCTGGTTCTCATTCTTAAAGTGGGACTAGAACTCACACTCTCCTGGTTTCTAGCCTGATGCCTTAACCACTGGACCAAATATTATCAGATTGTGAACTATTACAATTTCCCAACTCAGTCACAATTCTTGTTAAAGTTCAGGAAGTTTATTTTTCCCTGCTATACTTTTGACTCTACCTAAACTGGACTTAATATTGTAAAAATGACCATTAAACATTACCTTTTATTGAAGATGTGAACAGCAATGCTAAAGTGTTTTCAATCCATATCATCATGTCAAAAACAAATATCCCATCAAGGCAATGGCTGAAAGTACACATCAAATTTCTCTGTTATTCTTCAAAAATCTTACAATAAAATCATATTAGACAGTCGTTTAGCAGATTATTTTTTCAGATGCTATTGGTAATAGTAGTTGTAGTATAATAGTAGACCAATCATGTGGTAATTTTATCTCTTTTTAGAGCTGATTCAACATAATTATTGCCTGAGACAAAGCTGCAAATCATATACAAACATACAGACACAAAACTACATCGGCTGTGAAAGCCAGCCAAGCTTTTATGTTACCAGAAATAGAAAAATCCCACAAGAGCCTATTATCCCCAATATAAAATTTCAATCATCAGTTATTCAGCCAACAATTTGTTGCTGTTTCAGGTCACTAAAAATCAATTGCCCAAAATAACAGTCTCATGCGAGCTAATCAGAAATCCAGTTGGTTCCTTTTGCCTTTAATTAATGCAATCCAGGGAGCTCAAAACGTGTGAATCAATATAATTGCTTGGGGTCTTTATTGCCTACACCACTTTTCTCTTTGTGACCTGATCTGTTACTGATTGCTGATATTTATTTTCCCTTGCAAAACCATTCAACAGATTCTGAAATCATTTTTCCTCTAGTATATAAGGACTTTTCCAAATTTCCAAATAAAAGAGACCAAATCACTCAGAAATATTGCAGTACATAATTTAGATGATAACTTCCTTTTATAAACCCTCTCAGTTTGCCTTTTCTGCAGATGTATAATATTTGCATTCCAAAAGTCTGAATATAGGTTATTTTTTTCAACAATTTAGTTTCCTATTTATGTGGTTTCCAATATACTGTTCCACAGACCATATTGTGTGTACCTGTTTTGTACAGTTTTGGTGATGGAAAAAGGTAATATATCATTTTTAAAAAACCAATTCAGTGGCTTTGGGTCATCAAAGCTTATTATACCATTTAGCAAGGCAATGCTCCTGGCTGCATGCTGTTCTTTGTTTTGTCAGTAATCAGATAAAATACTATTTTTGACTTCAACATCTTTGTTGAACAGGTATTCTCTAGCTTAGTCTGAAATGCAAGACATGCTTGGTTTAGTCCGTGTGTTTTGTCAAATGAATGCTTGGTTCTGATTGTCAGTTAGGTGAAAGACTGTCAGAAAGTTTTATGGAAAAAAATGTTTCAGAATGAACCTGCCAACATAATCTGCTCAACTGCACAAGCTACCTGCTGGGACTTCTTCAGACATGACAACTGATTGTAATGAAGTATCTCAAGAAGAAGAGTCTTTGATTTAGTTGAAGTTTCTCTCACCCTTTTCACTGCCTTTCAGACTGTATTGGGAAATTTCTTAAATACATTAAAATAGTTTTGGTGAAGTAGAAATGGGAAATCTGCAAAATTATATTACATGCTGAAGAGAATTTTCCCCCCATACAGTAAATGGCATCACCTAATTCTTAACTAGCGCGGTTTAGCTGACAGTCTACTTAGGTGCACTGCTTTTTGCCACAATTTCTTGGATCCATTGCCTATTGACAGATGGATCTGGAAATATTTTTTTCACATTTACTTGAGTTAATGGTTTCCCCAACAGTGACTGCTACATTTTGGACCAGTTGTAGCTTCTCAATGCTCCTCAGGGGTCATCTCATGTGGAGTGCGTTGCAGTAGTCTAACTAGGAGGTAACTAAGACATGGGTGACTGTCATGCCCTTATTAGAATTCGACTCTGAGGGAGAGAACAACTGACAGGGAGTGGAGGTGTAGCTCCAAAGGTTGTGGAGGAGGCTGGGGAAGGGCAGAGGCTGGCTGGACAGCCAGAGGAAGAACCAGGCCCATCCCCTCTTCATCCTAGGACACTCGGGGAGGAATGGAGAAGGAAACAACTTGGCTTATGAGAGAGGAAGCAGCCATGATCCCCCTCATTGGTTGCAGCTGGGCAGAATAGTATATAAGAGAGATGATTAAAACACAGTGTTTCCAGAAGCAAAGCGTGTTTTATTTTGGGCTGAAGTTATCTTGGTTGGTGTCCTTCCAAGAGACTGTACATTGTTATCTCCTTGAAGTTGGTAATTATTTATCCTGGTCTGTTGTGGAAATTCCTTCATTGTAGTTTTTTTTTTTTTTTTNTTATCTCCAACTGAGAATTATTGACTAGTGGGGCCAAGTTGGAGGCATTAAAGGACATTTATTTATGTTTTGGATTTTGTTACATTTGTGTTACACTCTGGGTCATCACAAGTGACTGTGAACAGGTTTAGCTAAGTAAGCACTTAAACACTGACTTCCATGCTCCACAAAAGGTAAAAATAGGCCTAATTCTTTGGAGATTAAGTTCAAAGCATCCATTTCATCCTTTATTGAACCCCCCCAAACTTTAAAAATATAAGCAAGAAGTGCTCTCCCCAGAGATTCTCTAGAAATCCCCAAAGAAACGCTGGTGTATCTACTGGTCTCCTGCGAACTATCTACTTCTACTTTTAGTACTACTTCTTGCTCAAGGGTGGGATTCAAAAATTTTAGCAACGGGTTCTCGGCCTGGTGGGTGTGGCCTAGTTGGCCTCCTGCACTATGGAGCGGGGAAGGGGTTTTTGCCCTCCCTGGGCTCCGGAGGCTTTTCTTGAGCCTCTGGGAGGACAAAAACAGCCTGCCCGGGCTCTGGAAGCTCTCTGGAAGCCAGAAACAAGTCCATTTCTGGCTTTCCCAAACTTCCAAGAGACTTGTTTTTCACCCGCCCCAAGCCTCCATGCGTGTCCTGCACTTACCTGCATCCAAAATGGGCCACATGGGGACTTCTGGGAAGGGTGGGGCGGGGTAGGCAGGGCCACCCAGGAGTGCGATTTGGGGGTTCTCTGAACTGCACAGAATTTGAGCTCGGGGCTCTCCTGAACCCCTGCGAAGCTCCAGCAATCCACCCTGTTCTTGCTCTAGTTTTCAAGAATAAAGAAAGAAGTAACAGAAGACAAAGGAATATCCATAGTGACTTGGGATGTCTCTGAATTAGAATGATAAAAACAAGCTATAATGCAAAGAGGCATCTTCAGGGTCAGCTATTTGCTAATCCCCCAGCTCTGCCAATTTTCTCTATAATGATGCAGAAAGACCACTGAGCGTGTTCATGAGTAATGCACATTAGGGAGATAAATTGAAATTATTCTGCACTACGCATTGACAAATATTTTCTCTATTTGGCTATGCTTTCTTTTAATGGCTCAATCTCAGGAGTGGAATCAGAATGATGTCTGATAGTTATGTAGTTACCGGTTCTTTGAAACTTGGTGTTATGAATTCTGCATCAAAAAAGAAACCCTGAGGCATTGTGGTGACACAGAAATGTTGTGTAGATAGATGTTCTGTAAATTGAGCAGGTTCACATAATGTTTACTAATATTCATGATTCATATAATTTGTCTACCTGCAAATTTTGTTGAAAAGCCCTGGTTAAGGTTATAATTCCCTTCCCCTTCCTGTCTTTGGTGAAAAGAACTTGTAAAAAGGTTTGATTCATGGAAGGAAAGAGAATAGATGTTATTTCCCATTTGTAGAAATGCTTTTTGACATAAAAATGCATTTGTCTTGATCAATAGAGACCTTACTTTCACAGGCCACTCCTACCATAGTTCTCCCTGTGTACATGTAATTATGCCTGTGTATGTATGCAAATGCTTTTATGCGACCGGTAGTCCTTGACTTATGACCAAAATGGAGATCAGAATTTCTGTTGCTGGGCAAGGTGGTTGTTAAATGAGTTCCACCCAATTTTGCAACCTTCTTTATCACAATTTTAAAACCAAATGACTGCAGTTAAGTGACTCAAGCAGTTGCAGAGGTGCCATTCAGCAGGTTCTGACCAGTTCTGGACAGTGGTGGGATTAAAAATTTTTTACTACCAGTTCTGTGGACATGGCTTGGTGGGTGTGTCAGGGGAAGGATACTGCAAAATCTCCATAAAGAGGTGATATTTGCTGGTTTGCCAAACTATTCAAAATTTCTGCTACCAGCTCTCCAGAACCGGTCAGAACCTGCTGATTGCTTCCTCTGGTTCTGGAAAAACAGTAGTGGAGTAGTTTGAGTAGTTCGGAGAACCAGCAAATACCACCTCTGACTGGCCTCACCACCCCCCATCTATTCTCTGCCTCCTGAGTCCCACCTGATTGGCTGGGTCTTCTTTTGTTGCCTGCACAGGAGAACAGAGCTGGAAAGCAGGTTAGTGGGGTGGGGAGGGAATGGAGATTTTACAAGCCATGCCCACCAAACCAGTGGTAAAAAATGTGCATCCCATCACTGAGCAATTTGCTAAGTAAATCCAGCTTCCCCCATTCACTTTGCTTGCTGAAGCTGGCTGGGAAAGTCGCAAATGTGTGATCGTATGATCTTGGGATGCTACTACTGTTGCAAAAACATGTCAGTTGCCAAGCACTTACATTTGGATCGTGTGACTGTGGGGACGCTGCATTGGTTCTAAGTGCAAGGATTGATTGTAAGTCACCTTTTTCAGCACCATTGTAACTTTAAACGGTCACTAAATGAATGATTGTAAGTCGAGGACTGCCTGCACTTCAGTCAATATCAGATCTTAAGGAAAGTTTATTATAAAGCAGAAGGGATGCAGCCTGGCCTTATTTGTTTTCTTAACAACGAATTTCATTTTTGGACAATGAGGCATGGAATGTGCTAATAAAATGAAGTAAAATATCCTTATACATTTTTTTTTTGGACCCAAAATTTATCACAGGTTATGTTCCCATCTACCAAATTTGGGACTGTATTAAAACAGAAGGTCCTGCTTTTTTAAAAAAAATAATAATAATGAGATAAGGTGAAGCGTTCTGTTTTTTGTAACAAACACGTTTCATGAGATTATTCTGACTCTTGCCCTTGGCTTATAAAAAGAATTCTATTTTGATGATCGCATTTAATCTTAACTTCCAAGTATGACTGTGTAGGAAGAATCTTTGTACACTTGTAGTAAATCCAAAAATCCAAGTGCTTAGTGGGTCATTGTTTTTTAAAATAGATTTTATGGATGCTATCATCATTTTTTTCTCTCTTTCATTTTCAGCTGTGGGATCTACTACAGAAATTACAGTTCATAATGACTTATATTGCTCCTTGGCAAATTGCCTGGGGCTCATCTTTCCATGTGTTTGCTCAGCTCTTTGCAATACCTCATATCCTTTTTAAAAAGTTGTTTGCGTTTTGTTGTGTATTTAGCCTGAGGCCTGTTAGTAATTTATACAGCCCACTATTGTTTGTTTGTTTTGTTCCTTTTTTTTTAAAGTACATCATTCCAAGAAGATTAGCTACGTACAATGCTTGGGAAAATGACATTTGTGTTATTAAATAGATAAAAGTAAGGTAAGATAGGAAATGAGAAATGTGTTCCATTATTTGTTCTGCAGTTGTATATGTAATTAAAAAAAGGACAGTATGTCCCTGATACTTTTACAAATTGTATAAATAATTTTCTGCCAAGTTGAGAAAAATCTTTACCCTCCCTAAGGTTCCATATTTACATACTAGATGAAATATTTCTGAAATGACGGGCAAAATGCATTTTAAAAGTTACAGTACTCTGGTTGATTACATTGTATTTATTTTTTTCTTTATCAGGAATTTGCAAGCCTTTTTCCTTTCATTTCAGGGGTATATTTGTATGAGTTGAACCTTTGTTATATATTTGCGTTTAAAAGCACTATTTTTAAGAAAAGATAAGATAGCAGTATTAATTATCATCAGGGATAAATATTCAACTTACTGGATACAGAGAAATCTGTAATATTTACATTAGTTGCTCATTTCACTATTTGACATGGACTTCTCCTAGAGTTTTGCTGCCTTCCACTGAACTTTTCCATTTGTTTCCTATGCTTCTTTCCCCCTCTTGCATTTAATTATGACTTTCTGTCCCAAATAATCATGAATTATGAGTTCATTGTGTTGTAGCTTCAATATTTTCATTACATCAAATTCTAAATAATCAACAGTTCTTCTTTAGCTCTTATGCATTACTTTGCTGCACCTGTCTTTTGGGAAGGAAACTAAATCAGGAGGCACCTAAAGGACATTGTAAAAATCCAGTGAATTTAATATTTATGCCACCTTAACTTGAAGTTTGCAGACTCTGCAATGCTTTTCTGTCAGACTCTGGCCACTGCAATGTTTTCTACACCCTTGAGTCCATTTTTAGGGAGTGTCATATTTCTCACATCATACGCCAGACCAGTCAAGTTCTGGGAAAGAAATTACAAGTAAGATAAAAGTAACATAAATATATTCTCTTTTTTTATTAAAAATGTGGGGTTTAAATTGAATGTAGTTCACAATATCCTAGAACTTTCTGTAGAATGTGGGGATTATTTTACTCCTTTTGTTATTGTTCATGATGCATTTCACTAATGGTTTTTGATGGAATGTTAGCCATTTTTTTAAAGTTGTATATTTAAACAGTCAGGATAGAATTGTCACTTCACATTTCTCTGTTGCAAAAGGCAGCAAAACTGTATGGGGAGGGAGCAGTTTGAGAGCTATGACTACCCTGAATGCCAACAGTTATTGATTCCACAGACACTGGGAGAAATAAAATCATTCTTGCCTTGTGGCATTTGAAATCAGTAGAGATTATCATTTGTTATTAGCCAGTTGATGTTCATGTTTCAGCAGATATGATTGTCATAATGTGTACAAAGTTCTTTTTTTTTTTTTACCTAGTGGTTTATTGGTCTGCAAGAGTGACAGAAAAACCATGACTGGCAGTTTCTATGCTTTTTACGATATATAGTGACATTATTTACCATTTATTAGCCAGTTGATGTTCATGTTTCAGCAGACATGGTTATCATAATGTGTACAAAGTTCTTTTTTTTTAACTAGAGGTTTATTGGTTTGCAAGAGTGACAGAAAAACCAAGACTGTGGCGGTTTCTATGCTTTTTACTATATACAGTGACATTATTTACCACAGGTATTTAAAACAGGTGCAACAGGTGTACAGTACTGGTATCAGGTTTCCTCCTAAATCTCCCTCCACGATACCAATCCTGATTCCTCTCCCCCCCCCTTTCTCTATTTCTCCCCTTGATTTCTGGGTTTGACAAGAGAGAGAGTGAAAAGAAAGGAATGTACTGGAATGTACTGTAATATACTCATTACGGCTCGATCTTCTGGAACTGCTTAGTCAAATACCTACTGCTTCTCCATTTCCCCAGGGTCATCTACTCAGTCATTCTCAAAAGATCACAGTTTTTCCACTGACAACTGATCCCTTCCTTCCCCTCTGTGGGGTTGAATGAAATTGCTGCCCACAGCCAGCTGGGTGTTCCTTTCTCCTCAGGCTTGGGATGGAGCTCTCATCCCTCTAGGTCTTCATTTCTCTTCTTCCAGGGAAACCACTCCTCTTTCTTCTCCCTTCCTGTAATGATATGCGGGAATGACCTTGGGAGAGATGAGAAGAAGGAAAGGGTACTTTTAGACTTGCAAGATTGATGTTAGGACTAGCAAGGTTCAGATAAGAAACACAATCAGAACTTCTACAACTGTCTAATGTAATTCTAAAATTACATTAAGAGAATCTTGCAACTCTGAAAGTAGCCTTCCCTCCTTGTTTATCAGATCATCATCCAGGCTGGAGCTCTTCCTCCTACCTCCCAAGGTCATTCCCACATACCATTACATATCTTCGCCAAGAACCTACAACTGTTCTACAATTTTTCTACTACTACTTAATTACACTGTCCAACTTTTCTCTCCAGTCTATTCATTCTGGAAGACCTCTCCTTTCCTCTGTCTTCTCCTCTCCTTAATGGTGGACAAGGAAGAGGTTTCCTTGTCAATGAGTGCAATAAGCTGAATGAAGAAAGACTGAAGTATTAATTTGCTTTCAAAAGAGTTGAGCAATCTAATCCTTCAAAAGTCAGATAATTGAATTGAGAACAGAAGGAAGATCTGAAATCATCTTTAAAAGAAAAACCACAAAGCGTACATAACAATAGTCTAGCCTGAATAGATCATGAATAGTAGAAGAAAGAGAAGCTCTCTCAGAATAGAGCCATCATAAAATAGTACTTCTGACTATGATCCCGTGTCAGCTCTACCATCTCCAAAAGCCTTCCCAATGCTGTGCTTTGGTCTATGACCAGACGTACCTATCCTCCTTCTTTACTCATAGTGTTACCATCCTGTATGGATTAAAGCTTTTTGCCTTCTCAGTGTCAGAATTCCATAATCGTCTATTTTTTATATATTCTCTATATAACAGAATTTCAGGGTTGCAAAACACTGAACTCGGAAGAAAGCTGAGAAGATGTCCTAGGAGCATAATTTGAGAAGCCACATTTATTTTAAGTACATTTCATATGCAACAACATTCATAATTCATACCGTACATAGTGCCTCTAAATGCTTCAGTAGCCTTTCTAATATATTGTAGCTAGAATTCATAACCACAAAATATGTTCCATTTGGCAAACATTCCTTGTCACTGTTTGTCTACTGTTGGAAACCATAGTGTACTACCAGTGAAATCACAAAAATGTGATCAAAATAATATCAAATGAGCTTTAATTTTTTTTGTTTTCCTTAGGTTCAGTGTTTATGATCATGAGGTAATAAAAAAATTAAAGCTAACAATATACTAAAAAGCTGCCCAGAGTGGTTTTGATATGAGAGGGGCAGCAAATAAATTTAATAAATCAAATAGTTGTGCAAGATTAATGAAATAAATGAATTATTATTATTTAATAAACGCATATCTCATCCAACTCCTAGTAACTCTGGGCAATTTACAAATGGCTAAAAATATTAAAAACAAGAAAACAATGCAAAACAAAAAAAG
This sequence comes from Laticauda laticaudata, assembly GCA_004320025.1. Classification (NCBI taxonomy): domain Eukaryota; kingdom Metazoa; phylum Chordata; class Lepidosauria; order Squamata; family Elapidae; genus Laticauda; species Laticauda laticaudata. The sequence goes on from BHFT01001532.1 coordinate 26,432, forward strand.
GAACAAAGGTGGCAGAGATAACAAAACCAGATGGGAACAAAGAAAAGGAAGAAGAAGCCGGCGCTTCAATCATGCTTGCCAAAGGCCTGGGCAAAGAGCCAGATATTTTGAGCCATTTGAAACACTAGTTGTGGTTTTGCACACATATTACTAATTTTTAACTGGCTTCAATGTTTACTTCAATAATTTACTATATAAATTCATAACATCTTTTGGTCCCATTAAACAAGCATAAGATTTTTTTTTAAAAAAAAAGTCTTAACAAATATTGATGCAAAAATTCACTGTGGAACATGCCATTTTAGAAGAGACATTCCTTCTCCTGCCTCACATTTTGACAGATGCTTCCATCCTCTAAAGCCAAAGAGAATGCTTTCTGCATGCAGATGGAATTGATTAATCAATCCAAATTCGTACAATTAATTTCAATTTCTTTAATTGGCTGACAGCCTTCACTTCAAAGCATTTGTTCAAAAGATGTTTCTAGTGGAATACATTCCTTTCCTGTAGTGATTACAATGGTGTATATGCACATGTAGTCACAATGTTTATCATAATTTATGAGAATAATTTACTCGTTTTGAATTGCTGCCTGCTCCAGTTTAAAAAATTATTACCCATGTGTTGTTGACCAACCTGATGAAGGAAGGAAAGAATCAAATCTAGTTAGGACAATGACATTTCTAATCTCCAGCACCTTTTCTCTCTGTATCTTCTTTACTCCTAAGGAGCTGCAGGCATTTTGATTTCCCCAAATACTAAAAACTGAAATAGAAACAGGAATCTATTTTTCTTCACTGTTTGTCCCTGAGGAGCAATGTAGTATGAACAATAACAAAAGTTTGGCTTACATAGATTTAGGCAATGGAGTTATCCTTATGTGTGTGAATATCAAAGGAACTTTAAAGAAAGAACTTGTACATTTGGGTAGAATAGAAAAGAGTTTCATGTTCTAGTTTTAAATCTGGCTTACTTTGCAAGCCTAAAATCAGCTTTTACATTCTGTATGGTTAACTCATTCCTCTAGTGCTGATCTTGGTGTAACTAAAACAACGCAATTCATGCATGAGAGAAAATGAAAAACAAATTTGAGGGAGCCACTGTTGATTTAGAAAAGCACAAGCATAGTCATTGCCTTTGGAATGATGACAGGCTATGTAAATGTAAGGTTAAACTAGTACAAAAATGTAAGGTTAAGGGGAAGTAGAATGCAGTTTATTGAAAGAAGGCATGACTGACTAGAAGTCCCCACAGTGAGCACTGTCCTGAATATCACACATTACAACTTTATTTGTAAATTTTCAATCATTATGTGTAAACTCTCAACATTACACGATAAATATTGTCTGTGATGTCTAAATCCCTAGCTGGGTGCACACCAATTTTGATGGAATTATAATTGCAAGATTTCCCAATGATGCTGACTGACTGATTACTGATTCTTGATTTGTAGCCTCAAAATATCTACATCCACTGAGTGTAGAATAAATTAAATAGTAAAGAAAACACTTAGGCCATCAATCTCTCTTAAAATAATAGTAATTTTATGTCTTTATTGAATATCTCATTTAACTGTTTGAAGAGGAGCATCAACCTAAATACCAGAGCGGATTTATATTCAAGGGTATGCAAAACAAACAGCACTGGAAGTATCTCAAGTAGCTTTGCACTATACTACAGTAGCTTATTTGGCTCTTTCTTACTTTCTTGAATGACACTTGTTTTAAATCTGATCCAACAAAATTTGCTTTTCCAGCAAAAGCATGAACAAAAATGACTGTGCAATTCTTGCTCCTATCTTCTTAAGTTCATTCCCGCATACTATTATAGTATATTCCCAAATAGTTTTTATATCAAAAAGTAAGAAAGATCCACTCCAGGACTAGTTTATATTGTACACCCTGTATGTGGATCCCCCTATGATGAAACATTGCAAGCAAAAGATGAATGAAGAACTCTGGTGCCATGGTTGGTAGAAATCCTGGATCTCATTCAGATTAATAAGAAAAATATTATTAATTACAAGGACATGAAATCCCCCACAGCACTATTAAAGAACTCCCTGCTATAAAACTATTAGAATGAGAAGGATACTGATGTTTTAGAAGGCAAACTAAGCCAGACTGCAGAGAAAGGCAATTGCCATAGGGAATAATCTTAAATAACAGGAAATGGGACCAGGACCAAAGCAAGGGTCAGATGAGAGGAGTTTGAGCCCACATCAAGAAATTAACTTGAGAAAACATCTCGGGTCTCTCCCTGGTTCGCCTAAAGATAACGTGAGAGGGTGGAAGCAAATTCTATTACTGTAGCCGTTGCAATGAAAGTAGTCCTGACTTATATATGGAATTGGTTTCTTATCTTGCAGGTCTGGCAGTTTCCAGAATTGTTATTGAACTTGCTAGACATACTTTACTTCCTGATAAATTATAACTGCACTGCCCCCCCACCCCTGGTATCTTTAAAATTACATTTTCTAAATGTTTCAGGGCTTTATATTTATATCAATATATTTTACTGACCTGCGATCAAAGACCAAACATATAAAATAATAACACTAATCACAGGCTGTCCTTCAAAGTAGCCAAATGGCTATCCTTGCTATTTGTCATTAGGACAGTCTATTGATAATATAACTGGAGTCCTGCTTTCTTGCTTCTTAGGCATTATTTTTTCCCCTCAGTTTGTTTTCAGCTTCTGCTTTCATCTACCAATTCTTTTTTTCCCCTGAATGTATTTTTAGTCTTATATTGCTACTAAATCTATTTTGGCAATTACTTTGATGGCAGGCTTCTTAAATTATAAATGAAATTGTTCATCACTTAATCGCTTCCTGATTTATTTACCCATGTTTTTCAAATAATATATAATGCTAAATGAGTATGACTGGACTGTTGTGTACAAAGGTATTGATAGGAGTATTCCTGCAGTTGAGCCAATGGTAAAAGCAGCATTTCCCCTGATGCTGCATATCACCAGGAGTCTAGTTTAAATGCACCATCACATATGGATTTACAGATCTGTAAATCTGTTGCCTGTAGCCTCTTCCTTGACTAGAGATCTGTAGCCAAGGAAAAGATACATAAACTTTATCCCGAGAAAGGGGCGGGGTGGGAATCTTCTCTCTACACTATCACCCACACTGAGCATAAAATACTCTTATCAGGGCCACAAGTCAGCTGTCAGAAGTCAGGTTTTAAGGCTTTTCCAGAAGGAGGCCAGGAGTGTTGGGGCTGACCTCTCACTTCTAGCGAGAGAAATATTTCAGAGGGTGGGGCCACAGCAGAAACCGCTCTTCTCCTGGACCTGAAATTTTTCAACAGATGGGATCTGAGAGGGGGTCATCCTATTCTTGAAAGCACCAGAAGGCAGGATGAAAAGCAATGGATGGAACCTAATCAAGGAGAGAAGCAACCTAGAACTAAGGAGACATTTCCTGACAGAATAATTAAGTGGAACAACTTGCTTCGAGAAGTTTTGTGTGCACCAACCCTAGAGTTATGTCTGTTTGTCTGTCTGTATTTATGTCTGCCTGTGTGTATGTATGTATGTATTGGCTGCCCATCTTACCACAGTTACATCTAATCTAAAAAGTTAAAATCAAACATTAAAACCAAAGACACATGGGAAGGGCGGGGCACAGTGGGGGCGAAAGAGATGGGATCTATTATTACTCAATCATTTCTATCGTGCTGTTCTCCCACTAGGGCTATAAATTGACTGGCAGAGCCAAATCTTTAGGTCCTTCTCACGAGACATCTGGCATATTTAGCCAGGATATGAGGCAAATTTTACCCTATGCTGCCACATTAGACACTTCCATGAATTAATAAAACATTTCTTATGCTGCTTCAATGGAAATGGAGATAGAATAAAATTTGGCCAACCGAATGATTGTACTCAAGTGAAAATCATATGGTTCCTCTAAATGTTTTGAGACTGCAATTCTAATTGACCTTAGTCATCATAAACAAAATAAGGAATAATGGGATATGTAATTTAGTAAGATCTGAACCGTCACGGTTTTCTTACCCACACTGCTACAGCAACATTTCTCTCAGTATGGCATATTTGTATCCATTAAGCTGCAACTTTTTTCTGCCGGCACAGAATCAAATTGTGCCACACTGAAACTGCCTTTGTTTTCCTGACTGTGAATCTCTTCTTTTTATCTGATATATTCTTTGACTTGTTCTTTATTTCTGAAAACAGAAATACTGTAGCCTATGGTCATATGACTTTAAAAACAAATTAACATTTGTTCCCTTTTGGCAGTTAGTTTAATAAAAGAGGCTCAGCCATGAGCTGTCTGCTTTATTGCTATTGTTCTTCTCTCATTGTCGCTTGTAAAACTGCACTATAATTTTCACTGAGTTTCTTTTCCTTTATGTGATTTATTGTAAAAAGCAGCTTCGGAGAGGTATCATATTCATATATATATATATATATATATATATATATATATATATTTGTGTGTGTATGCTGTTCAGCTTCCTTTCGTGTATTATCCACGTCCATTGTAGTGCTTTTAACATTGTAGCAACGTGTTTCAGCAGAACTCTTCATGCTAGCATCATCAGAAGCTTCTGTATTTGAGTTTGTGTCGTGGGTGGCGGGGTCACACAGCCGAATTAGGTATGGAAAGAGTGAAGAGTGTATTTGCCTGTGGAAGCAACACTCCTCAGCTAGTTCCACACCACATATAAAACCACCAGGTCACAACATCAAACTTCAGTGGCACTAAACCCCAGCCACTATCGAAAAGCCCAGCACAGAATCATCAGAGAAAGCCATAGAGATATGAAAAAAGACTGAAAGCATGAATAGAAGAGATTGATTCCACCCAGACACTGTCCAATCATTTGGAATGCCATGACACTCTACAAAATAGAAAGATCTCCAACACCACAAGCAAACAGGCAACACCTGGCCACAAAAACAGACTCCCCCTGATAACCTCCAGCTCAAACACCCCACCAGGCACCAGATGAAACGAAAACTTTCCTAATGAATAATAGTCGTCCTTTCACACAAAGCCAAGCTGCACTGAAAGTCTCCAATACAGGAAGACGAGTGGTTGCCAGCCAATCAAAGCCACAAAACAGACAGAAGAACCAGAACAACCCAATCAAACAAACTCAGTCCAATAAACACAGACCAGACTCCAACCAATCAGGATGTAGAAAAAAACATCCTGGCACAACATAGGCTAGCCTCAAATTTAAAAACCAATGGCTGTGAGAGCCTGACACACATACTATCATACAGAAGCCTGATGATGGCAGATGAGATCTGCTGAAAACGTTGCTACAACTTTAAAAGCATTACAATGACGTGGGATAATACCCGAAGGAAGCTGAACAGCATATATATTTATATTTATATATATATTTATATATATTTATATGTGTGTGTGTGTGTGTGTGTGTGTGTGTGTAGATATATACAGTTCTCAACTTATGACTGATTGCCTAACTGTTCATTGTTAGGGCAGGTCCCTCAAAAGCTCTGGACGATCTGTTTTTGAAGTTACTATGGCCACACCTCTCCTTGTAATTACATGATCACATTTGGGGGCACTTGGCAACTTAGTTCATCTTTACAGTCATTTGTGATGTCATGTGACCATAATTTGTTACCTTTTTTGCCGGTTTCCAGAAAAAAAATACTCAAAATTGATTGACTTAAGGACTACTGTTTTTTGCTTAATAACCATTGCATTTCCTTAATGACTGCCATAAAAAATGTCAAAAAATCAGATTACATGATGCATGAGTATTCCAAATGTTAATTGAAGAATAAATAACTGTAGATTGATTTTGATTGACCAAAAGTATCTAACATAGAAAAGTCAAAAAATGCAGTGTACAATGAGTAGTATATTAGTTTTGAATTAATGCCTGTAATTGACAAAGTAAATAAGTGGAAGCATTGTGAACTTTAAGAAAATACTAAGAATCACAGAAATAGAAATATAGTAATTCAACAATTAAAATTTATACTAGCTTCTTTTTTCTTCTTTTCCATTTTTACCTGCATTTATATGTTTTGCATATAAATTTAGTTGGCAACAGCATGATTATGAATAGGCATTGGGAGCAGATCCAAGATCCATTTTTCAATTGATTCCTTTCTTAGACAAGTACACTGGCAATGAATTGTAAGGATAAAACAACAGTCAGAGAAGAGGGAGAACCAGAAGATTATCTGTTCAAGTAAAGCAGCACGACAGACTTAATGTTTCAAAAATTAAACTATAAGGAAAAGCAAAGTATCTCTTGTAAGAGGCAGAGATTTTGAAAAGAAAAGAATACTTAAAATTTAGAAATGAAATTACAGGAAAAGAGCACAAAGAATTCCATATATTATTAAACTTTATTTTTTTTACAAACATGGTCTTGAATATACGAGTAAATAATAAGCATTAGAGTTGCCAGATTTTAATACCATATTGTGATGATATGTGGAAAAGACCTTGGGAGGTTAGACCAAGAGATGAGCCAAGGGAAGTCAGATAAGAGACAGCATATTCCATGACTGAATAGGGGACAGGGCAAAAGGTTCAATGTAGCTTTACAATGTAGCTCACCTGGTTATAAATCCTATCTGATTTACCCTATGAGGCCAATAGTAAGTATTAGAGTAAGTAATAGTAAGCAAAAAACTCTGTTCCCCTGTCTCCTTTTACAGTTCAAATAAAAGATGGTTCTTTTTGAGCATCTTGCTCTGCCCACTATTCAGTTGCTGGCTATATTAGATACAGATACAGATAATCAGAGTTGGAAGGGATCTTGTAGGTCATCTAGTCCAACCCCCTGCCCAAGCGGGAATCCCTACACCATTTCTGACAAATGGCAGTCCAATCTCTTCTTGAAAGTCTCAAGTGATGGCGCTCCTACAACTTCCGAGGACAAGCTGTTCCATTGGTTGATTGTTCTCACTATCAGAAAGTGACAGTCTCTAACCTGACTTGTTCCTTTGGTTGCATCTCTTGGCCCAGTCTCCCAAGGTCTTTCTCATGTGCCACCACATACATAAATTTGGATGATCACCTAGATTAGCCACATAGAGTTCAAGTCTTCTAGATCAGTGTTTTTCAACCTTAGCAACATGAAGATACACAAATTCCCGAGCCAGCCATGTTGGGAGTTGAAGTCCACACTTGAGTCCACTCAAGCTTGAGAAACGGTGTTCTTGATCATTTTGTTGATTTAGCACAGCTGTACATGATCATCCTAATAAGCAATGTAGTAACTTTGCACATGGGCAGACTGACTTTCCCTTTCTGGGAATGTGCTGGTTCCTTGCAGAAAATGTTAATCATTTGTATGGACTACTTTGAACAAACTCCAGAGGATCTGCACTCAGTTTGTGTAGAATAACTCCACTCATGGAGAAATTCAATTACTGAGCTAATTATCACCCTGACTGAGCAGTATGAACAAAATTCAAAGTAAGAAGCCACTGAAGAAAAGCCAAATTGCTCAGTCGTCCCAGGAGTTAATTTTTTGAAAGAGATCATACCTGACAGCTAAAAGCCTATGGTCGAATATTCAGCTCAGTTTGGAATGTTGAGTATTAGAGTTTAAAGTTGGATCAATCCTTGTAGCATTTAACATGTTGCTGCCATAATAATGAAGAGATTTAAAAGTGTAAAATAGATGTAATCTATAGTTAAATGACTCCAAAATGTTCACAATGTTTTAGATTAGTAAACACCACTACTTATATTTTAAAATAGCCATTGTCATTTTAAATAACCAGAGCAAAGCTCAAAATTAGAAGAATAAAAATAAGTATAGATTTGGAGTTATTGGCTCTCTTACTGTAAAATTGTACTGGGCATTTTTCTCTGCTCTATGTTACATACTATTTTTCCTGATAAATCTGTTATTAAAATATCCTTGCAATGTTTTAAAGGTGATATGTCAGTTTTGTGACATATAGGTGCAACATATTGTTTATAACCTATAAATGAGGATTTCAGTTTATCTGCTGAAAAAAAAAAGAATACCAAAATCTTAAGTAAAAACTACTTCTTTCTCTAAACTAGCATTCTATTCAGCATCCTTCCTTGTCTTATTATCTTTAATAACTATTTTTTGAAATGGTGATATTAATATTTTCTTTAGATGCAAAGAGACAAACAAGTGATCAAATGTTAATGTCTATTAGGCAGTTAAATGCTATGGCTCCCATATCTAGGCTACCATACCAAATCTGAATCACTAGATAGCAGCAGAGAACTACAAAAACTCTAAACGTATTGTTACCATCTTATGGGCATGCAGATGTTTACAGCTCAAATATGGTAAATCCTACATTCTGCTACCATCCTATGACTGTGTTTTGGGTTTACTTTTTTTTTTTCATAAGAAAGTGGGAGCGATGTATTTTATTATAAGCTCTTGCTCTCCAGACTCTGAATAGTTTCATTAAATTGATTTGGACTGGAGGTAGCAAGATTAATACTTATTGGACAGATAAACACCCCCCCCCCCCC
>BHFT01001532.1:34946-45439 GCA_004320025.1 Laticauda laticaudata
CCCCCCCCCCCCCATGGAACCAAGACATTCCAAAATCTGCTCTTATCATTCACCTGTTTGTTTGTTTATTCCAGTTTATACAGCTGCTCGTCTCATATGTATCCTTCTGTGGATTACAAACATCAAACCAACAATACAAAAGTATATAAAACCATCAAACATGTCATAAAATTCTTAGCAGAGTTAACCACCCTTAAAAACAATCAATGGGCCAGTTTTGCCTCTTTCACTGGTCCCCATGCTTGAGGGCAAAACCACGTTCTCAAGATCTTTTGAAAGACAAGCAGGATCAAGAGCAATCTAATCTCTGTGAGTTCCTAAGAGAACTCACCCAATGCTCAACCCTGTGGATATTTTATGCATTCTTAATATTTTTGAACTGAAAGTGGGTGAACTTTTTCTGAAAAATACACAGAGCTTCAAATTTTCTGACTAGTGTTTAGCTTTCTTTCCCCCAACTCTGTGGTTTGATGTTTTCTGACTAGTCATACAGATAAAGTAAAGCTACTGAACTGAATGATCCCACAAGCCCTAGTGTATGTATATGATTTATATCTATGGTGATGTCAGTCTCAATTAGCAGGGCAATTAAGAGAAAACAGAATGCCTTTTAAAAAATGAATATACAAAGGGATAAATAATAAGTAAGAGGAAAATACAGGTAGTCTTCGATTTACGATCACAATTGAGCCCATAATTTCTGTTGCTAAGCAAAACAGCTGTTACTTTGTGCCCAGTTTTATGACTTTTCTTGTCACAGTTGACTGCAGTTAAGTTAGTAACATGGTTCTTAACTGACTTTGCTTGTCAGAAGATCGCAAAAGGTGACCTCATGACCCAAGACCCTCTAAGCATCATAAATACATGCCAATTGCCAAGCATCCAAATTTTGATCATGTGACTACAGGGATGCTGCAACATTTGTAAGTGTGAAAATGATTATAAGTCACTTTTTTCAGAGCTGTTACAATTTTGAACGGTCACTAAATGAATGTTTGTAAGTTGAGGACTACCTATGGTCGAGCTGAAAATAACTCGTTCCTTTCCCAAATTCTATTCCATCCAGAGGTGCTGAATTTGTTCCCTATAATCCCACTGCAGGAGGGCATCCTTTTGATTAAACTGGGGTGGTTTTTTTTTTTTTTGCATCTGGCAACTTGAGGGAAGATTATAAGAAAAGAGAGCTAAATTCTGAAGAAGCCAGATTAAAATATATAAAATATATAATTATGTACAAATACATAAAGAGAAAATTTCCCTGCCCACCAACTGACATAATCTATAGGTACCTATCTTCTTTCCAGCACAAAAAGAGCAGACCATTCCAACACAAGATTGGTACTCCAGATTGAAAAGGATGCAGGTAGGAAACAGAATTTTTTTAAATGTCTGTTTGTGAAGATAAGTTTATTCAACATATTGAGTTGGATTCAGAGATAGACCAGCAGAAGATGTTCCAGGAAAACTGTTCTGGAAACTTTTGTAGAAGAGCTGCTAAAAGATTCCAACTGTACCAATTGAGCACATGTCTTGGAGAGACTAGTGCTTCCTTGCTTCTGGAGATGTTATACATGGAAGATTGCGCATACTTTGTGTTAATAGAAGTGCCTAGTTCTTTTCACAAGACATCTGTCTTCTGTTTTTGGAAGGGAAGCTTAATCCAATTCATTTACAGTTGTACTCATGCTACTTTTTGCTCCTCGGGGGAAAAGCAAGATATAAATCATAAATACTGAGCAAATGGCAAAGTTTGATGCATAAAGAAAATGTAGCTCCATGAGTCAAAGACTGACATAAAAATAATATGAATATGAACAAAATAAAATGGAATATATAGATTTATTTATATTTACATATAAATACAAAGTATAATAGTGTTTTATATGTACAGTAATACATACATCAATATAATGAAATGAAAAGGTTTTTTTTTTATTTTGAAATATTGTGGTTTTGCAAAGAAAAATATTTTGATTTAGAAGAGGTGTAAAAGAGTTTTGATGTTCTAAATCCATCATTCCTAACCTGAAGCCTATTTACTACTGATCACCCATTAAATTAATAATAAAACCAAGTGTCATGTTGACCAAGTGTCATGTTGACCAAAACCAAGTGTCATGTTGTCCCATTTGTTTGGATCAGAGGTGGTATTCAGCAGGTTCTGACCAGTTCTAGAGAACCAGTAGCAGAAATTTTAAATAGTTTGGAGAACCGGCAAATACCACCTCTGACTGGAGATACGGTATCCTCCCCTGCCACACCCACCAAGCCACGCCCACAGAACCAGTAGTAAAAAAAAATGAATCCCACCACTGGTATGGATGGTGGCGTATTCTGAATAAATCAAGCCTTGATTACATGAAAACAAGCAAGTGAAAAACACCAGCATACTTTATGTAACAGGTAGTATAAAGTCTTTTGAGCCATTACAGATTTATAGATGAGACCAGTAACTTCATAAAAATTCACCAGAAATTATACCATCACCAAATACTTTTACCAAATGCTTTTAGCTTTCTCTACATTATTACATTTTGTGTTACCATTTAACAATAGCTGCTTTTACCTTTTCCTTTCCATTTCAGTTTGATTTTTTTTCTTTTTTTTTAATTTCAAGTGTAAGAAGCTCAGAAGTATAAGGTATTGTTCTGTGATTTTCGTTCATCCCAATGAAACTGTTACATAGTTCCCATTTGAATTCCAAAATGTGGTTGTTTTTCTCAGGTTTTAATTAGCTTATTAATGCAGGGATGCCCTTGACTGCTTATCTGGAAGGAAAGAAACTAAAAAGCTTAATCCATTGTCTCATAACAGAAGCATATGTTATCCTGTTACTTAAGCCACAGTGTAGTTGCATGAGCTGTATTATGTATTTATTAACTTTTCATAGAATTAAATCATGGTCAAGTATTTTTTGTTGTCAGGCTTAAATGAGGCAATTAGAGGCAGAATCTGGAAGCTACAGCTGCGTAATGAAATCTAATGGGTATGATTCAAGAATCCAGTTTTCTTCACTTGCTTTGTTATAGGCCACGTAATTTACATTGTGGAAGGGAAAAGGAGCAAATAAGTACATTTGCAGGCAAGATTGAGTGTCCCATATATTTTCCTGTAAGTTAGCTCTCTACATACACAATTCCTTATTGTGCACCCAGCAGCAGCATACAGTAAATACATCACTTCTTGATTTAGTTAAGCCTTTGGATTTCTTGGTGGAATCACAATATTCAAGAACTGTACAAGCAGAAATAAATCACAAAAAGGACTCCTAATATGTATTAGTAACACTTGTCTTCAGCTATTTCTACAAATAAAATAAAGTATAAAAACTACTTTGTAGATGATCCCAGCCATTTAGATCTGTTGGTTGTATGAAAGATCTGATCTTTTGGTTGTAGGAAAAGCTCCACCACCTTCAGATTGTACTAACCTACTTTAGGATCTAAGAAATACCTTACAGTGACAATACGAGTAGTCCCTGATACAGGTGGTAAAAGGGAGCAAGTTAAAATATAGTATATTTTTGACAAAAGTGCTCTTAAAATTCCCATTGCAGTCTCCAGAAAGAAACTGACTATTAAACAAGCAGTAAGAAAATAGGATTCTTCTCAAAAGATTCGTGGCTGGTACTTTTTCATCCCTTTTATGTTCTTTGTGTTCCTCTGATTTTAGGAAATGATGATAACCTTAACTCCATCTTTTACGAGCACCTAACAAGATCTCTGCAGGAGACCCTTTGTGGAGATTTGATTCTTGGACGCTGGGGAAACTACAGTTCCGGCGACTGCTTTATTTTGGCATCTGATTACTTAAATGCTTTTGTTCACTTGATAGAAATTGGAAATGGTCTTGTCACATTCCAACTCAGGGGGCTAGAATTTCGAGGTAAGACCTCTCCTTAGTTTAAAGAACAGCGGTCAAGAAAAAGCAGAAAATTCATTCATTGCATGCTCTTTGTGGATCTGAAATTTAGCGTGAAATTTGAGTAGCTGCTAAATCATTTCAGATTCTTCAAAATAAGGAGTTTTTGTGTAACAAATACTGCCAGAAAGTGACAGCCAGACCCATTCTTTCCAGGGCCAAAATAGTTTTCATGTCTCATATCTGCTTTATTGTAAAACAGGGGATTAATATCTAATTCCATGGGGATTAAACACAACAGTGACCTGGTGACCCATTAGATATTAGTAATATGAAATAAACTTGCACTCCTGAGTTTTCTATAGTTATTTTAGATGTGAATCCCACTAAACCCAACAGTATTTAGTACATTCCCAAGGAAAATTTTATAAAGCTTCAGCCTTCATCATTAATAGCTCTTGTTTCCTGGTTCTATAGATTGCATTTTGCTTTGCTTTTATTTTTTTTCTCCCAGTAAAATCTATACTGGATAATCTGGGATTATCTTTGTTATATATGAACATACTTTCAGTGTTATTAGAGCTTGACTTTTCTTATCTCTGTAATAAGAGACATTAAATTGATACACTTATGCAATAACAGAATCTAAATATTTATGATTAATATCTTATCAATATGCTTCATGATGTGTGAGTTGAATAGTAGGCATTTACATACCTCAAAATTATGGATATTTTGGTTTTCATTATTACTCAAAAATGAAATATAGTTTCCCCCAAAATAAGACCCTGTCTTATATATATATATTTTTGCTACCAAAAAAAGGCACCAGGTCTTATTTTGGGGGGAGGGGAGAATGTCTTCCACTGACTCACCCCACTTGCATGTGTCGCCCCTGGCCTCCCTTTCACTGTCAGAGGCCTTCAGAAACTTCTTCTACAGCCAGCAAGGCTTTCCTGAAGGCCTCTGCAGACAATAACAGAGCTCTGGATTGATTTGGTGCTGTTAACAGCTGCAGAGGCCTTCAGGAAAGCTTTGATGGCTGCAGAAGAAATGGGCTGGCAAGGCAGGTGTCGCGATGTGCGAGGCCTGGCTACAACTGTCCGAAGGTTAGTAGGGCAGCTCCATTCCCCCAGCCTAGTTTCATTTTTACCTGTGCACCCTAGAGTGGGTAGGGTCTAATTAGGGTTTATTTTGGCGGTTAGTCTTATATTGGGCACACATGTAAAAATCAAGCTAGTAACTTACTTTTGGGATAGATCATATTTTCGGGGAAACACAGTAGATGTGGTCAGGCCAAAAAGCTCTACTGAGGAGGCTTCTGGTGATATTATTAATCAATAAACAAGAACAAATAAAAAAAGGATACAGGGTATAATTATAAAATATATTATCATCTCAGTTTGCAGAGCACAATATCTACATATTTATGTTGACTTAATAGCTTTGCCTTTGTTAGTGAATGTATACTTTTATTTTTTTCTTTTTCTTTATGTTTTTTGGATAGGGTTTATATTGCCTATGCCTGTCTTTGTTTATACATGTTCCATTTTTTCTGTTCTTTCTCTCTTTCTCTTTCTTTGTACTGGTGATATTTATTTTAAGCCATGAAGTGATATCTCTTTCTAATTATTAGGAACTTGATGTTCAAATGTTGTATGAATGTTGTACAATATAACTATTACACAAATACTTCCTGGTGTTTGTGTGGATTTGAGATAGCAGATTGAGGTTTAGTTAGCACTAGTAATCTGATGTGTTATTCAAGTCAATACCTATGCTTTTATAAATGTATTATAAGAGATATATCATAGGACCAACTGTTTTAGATTTGGGGTTAATGAAATTCAATTATAGGATTGTTCATCTATCCACCTACTTTCTCAGATCACTTAGATCCAAGCTGGCTTGAAAAGACTGGATTTTATTAGAACTAACAAATAAAACCTTTTGTACAAAACTTTCTTAAATTGTTATGGCCTGGCTGTTGAACAGGCATAGCCAGGATATAAAACTAGAAAGGGTACTCTGAGTTTATGATTAAGCCATTTAGAAAGCTAAAACTTGGCATGCACATCTGAATTGCATATGCTTCTTTCTACATTTAAGGCAAAATATTTGGAAGTTATTGTTACTTTATTTAATTTTAGACCATGACATAGAATCTGACATGATTTACTTAGTAAGGTGAAATAAACAGTCTGTTCCTTAGCAGTTTCTGTTCAGCACAGTGTAATCAGTCCATTTTATTTATTGCCATAACTCTCCCTTTGGTTGGTTTAATTGGAATATATTAACTATTTAAAGGAGAGCCAGCAATTTTCTATGAAGCGCTTATTTGCACTGAGCTCTGCAGTTACTGCCATTGTGATTATCCTGTATTTCATTTCCAAGGGACTTACTGCCAGCAAAGGGAAGTGGAGGCTATAACAGAAGGAGATGAGGACAATGAAAATTGCTGCTGCTGTAAACCAGGCCACTTCCCTCACTTGCTCTCATGCAACGCAGCTTTCAACCTTCGATGGCTGACTTGGGAAATAACACGGACTCAGTACATTCTAGAAGGATACAATATTATTGACAATAGTGCAGCCACCATGCTCCAAGTGTTTGACCTGCGAAGGATACTCATTAGATATTACATAAAGGTAATATGGTTCAGTCATCTGCAGGAAAACTGTCTATTATTGATTTATTATTTTCATTTTATGTGAAATGGCCACCTACTTGCAAAGCAACTCTGAGCAGCTAGTGGGATTTTTAAAAATAGGTTGTCCTCAGCTTACAACCATTCATTTAGTCACCTTTTGAAGTTACAACGGTCCTGAAAAAAAGTGATTTATGAACGTTTTTCACACAGCCATTGCAGCATCCCCATAGTCACATGATCAAAATTCAGACACTTGGCAACTGGCAAGTATTTATGACGGCTGAAGTGGTTCAGAGTGATGTGATCACCTATTGTGACTCTCTAGCAAGCATAGTTAATGGGGAAGCCAGATTCACTGAACAATTGGGTTACTAACTGAACAAAGGCAGAGATTTGTTTAACAATAGTGGCAAGAAAAGTCATAAAGTGGAACAAAAGTCGCTTAAAAACTGTCTTGCTTAGACCCAGAAATTTTGGATTCAATTGTGGTAATAAGTCAAGGACTACCTGCACAATGCAAAAGCCACAATGCAAGAAATAAAATATGCTGTATGTACAGTGTACAGTATATTTCATTTCTTTCATTGTGGCTTTTGCAACACTCATATATTTATATTTACATCAGACATATATCTCAGCCTTCCTCTTTTAAACATTCCTCTTTTTTATTTTCCATCTGGTTGACAGCCAGATTTGAGTGAGGGGCTGTTTATCAACTTTAAAAGAATTCTGCTCCCTTCTTAGGAAAGTGGGTGAGTTCCTTTAGCCATTCTGCATATATTTGAAATAATTTATTGTATGGCTACTGGAGATTATTTAAACACTGCCTTCACATTTGCTTGTCAATTCATTCTTTTTTAAAAGAGAGAGAAGGAGAGAGCTCACAAGACTGCTTTTCAAAAAAAGGGTGGTTTCCCCTCCTCCCATTTGTGTTGTGTCAGCATAAATCTCCTTAAAAGACATGGTGCGCTTATCTCTTTCCAAAGGCTAAAAAAAATAAAATTAAAACTCTGGCTTTTGCACTGAATAGGTCCCTTTCTCCACGTTTAAATGCAAATTTAAATATAAAACTGGGATGATATTCATAGATCTTAAGCAGGTATAACATTTGTATAATTAATCCTTTCCAATGCCTTAATGTTGGCTTTCTTGCAGTTTTCTTTTACTATTATGCACCTTTGAATCATCCCTCCTGTTCCTCTGAGCCCTAAGCACATATTCCTGCAAAAACCCAGGAGTACAAAAAGTAGAAGAAAATATAGAGTCGTGGTACATATCCTCCATGGAGGCATTTCTCTAATGTCTGAAATAATTGAACATCCCCTAGTTCAGTGAGTTACTAAAGCAAACTGCATTTCTGTTTTCATCTACAGAGCATTATATATTTTACTGCAAGCTCCCCCAAAATCCTGTCCTGGCTAAGAGATGAATCATTCCAGAAAACACTACAGCCATTCTCCAAATGGCATTATATTGAGCGTGACCTTGCCATGTTCAGCATTAACATTGATGATGATTATGTCCCTTGCCTTCAAGGAATCACCAGAGCAAGTTTCTGTAGTGTTTACTTAGATTGGATTCAGTTCTGTGCTGGGAAAAGAGTGGAGGTGAGCATTTATTTATCAAGTTTATATAACCCTTTGTAGGTAGTTGCAGTGGTTCTTATTAACACTTTTACAATATGGTGTTCTTTTCTTTTTGAAAGGAAGTTCATCACATTTAGTCCCAATCATAAATCATAAATTTTCTGAAATGCTAAATAGTTCCCAACAAATCAACCTGACTTCCCCAACCCAGTGCTTCCAAAATGTTATTAAATGACATTTCCCATAATCCCCAGCCAGCACAATCAAAAAGAGAGACTGGATGAGGGTTATGGATTCTGTAGGTCAACACATCTGGAGAACTCAAGTTGGAAAGGCTTGTAAGGGGGTGACTCTTAAAAGCTCCCTGAAAACTAAGGTTGAAAGAGAACAAATTGGGGAAAATGGGAAACAAGTATGGCATGAAGAAATTATTTTATGTTCAAAGTAGGCAACCTGGTGTGCTCCAGATGTTTCTGACTAAAAAAACCTCCTAGCAGTGCCTTTTGATTGATAGTGCAAATGAAAGTTGAATTTCCAAACATTTGGAGGACAGCTTTTGCACACCTTATGGTTATATATTTGATTTGTTAGTTATTAAACTTGTTCTCCAAAATGGTTTTTGGACCAAGGAAAGAAAATAATGTGCCTGCAACAGGATTTGATGAAAAGAAGCAAAGATGCTGGGAGTCAAACCTATGTGGCCTTTTTTTAAAAAAAAATATCTTTAGAATAAATAAAATATGCCAAGTAAGTTGCTTAATATTAACCACTACTAATTAAACATTATGTTAAGTTGTAAAACTGAAGGATCCTTTTCTCAGGCATTACTATGGTACAGTTTCTAGGGAATTTTTCATCTATCAAGAATCACAGCTTGGAGCACAAACAAAGCACATGTTAAATCTAGGAAATAAAAGTATGAGAAAGAAGCCAGACTGAATCTACTTTCATTTACTGGGGCATAAGAAGGAGGGAAAACAAAATACAGATTTTCAGGATTGTTATTGCAGCCTATCTCATTAAGTGGCATTTGGGGCAAACTCGTGGAAACTGTTTCCTAGCCAACCTACCTTGAAGGGCTAATAACTATACAGTAATGGACAGTTGCAATATGAATGACCTTTTGATGTGGCACTAAATACAAATATTACATGTTTTGTAGCCTTTGGAGTGTGATGAAGATTCTCCTTTGGTAACCCTTTCCTTTGCATTGTGCATTCTTGGTAGAAGAGCTTTGGGAACAGCATCACACAATATGGCCATCAGGTAAATCTGTTGTGTGACAATGCTTTAAGACAGTAACAGCTTGCTAATGGCTCAGAAAAGTGTTTGCTCATCTGAATGATTTGTTTTTTCATTTATCGTAAAGGAAGAAGTGCAAGACGAAAAATTAATTTTGAAATCAGTAACTTGGCAGTTTTTTCAGATGAATACGTACATCTTGAATAATTCTGTATTTGTAGCACAGGAGTACATAACGGAATTCTTGAATTTCTGAATTTGCCCTTACCATTTATTATCAATATAAAAACCTTTTTGACTGAAACAGTCTCTGAGTGAATTGATGCAACTGAAGATATATGAATATAACCAAAATTCTCGTGGTATTAAAGTAATTCTGGTGACAACTAACAATTGTATTAATGCATATTTTCTGGATTATACTCTCCATATACCATATATCTAAGAAATATGTGCTATCAATTAGAGCTATCATAATATATGAACACATTATATGAACCAACGTCTCTTTTTTTGAGCCCCTCATATCTAACAATTAGCTGGATGCATCTTAAAATGCTGCATAGATGTTCATAAAATGTTTTTATTTAAATAATCATAATATTAAATCATTACAAATGTACCATTCAGATTATGAAGTAGCATTTTAATCATGCTAATGTCCAGACAATCAAAATTCCTTATTTCATGTCCTCTTGAACATCTATTCTAATAACCATTTATAAATAGCAATTGTAGCCTTATTATCTTGTACAGAACCTATCTATTCTTCGAGTGCTAGAAGAAGACTTGAAAAAAATACCTCATTCTTTTTAACGAAACTTAATGCCTGATACAGGGGTGTCAAACTCGATTTCATTGAGAGCCACCTCAAGTGTTGTCAGGGGTGGGTGTGTGTGGCTAGGGTGGTTGTGGCCAGCTTGACATCATTCATTTTTGGCTGCGACCAGCTCCTGCAACCTGTCATGAGCCCCACTCAAAACCTACTCATGAAGAAAAACCCTTTTTTATTTTAGTTCCCCACAGGAAGCCTCAATTAGCACTTCAATCTCAACACAAAGAGTTTTGACCAACCTGATATGTGCTGTTTATCTTCCTTCGGGTATTATCCCACGTCATTGTAGTGCTGTTAAAGTTGTAGCAACGTTTCAGCA
>BHFT01001533.1:0-31651 GCA_004320025.1 Laticauda laticaudata
TGGAACATTTTCTCATCCGCTGTGTCCTTTTTACATACTTTTTGCATCCGTCGGCCTATGTGACAGGCCCTTTAGATCCAAATTGCCACCCCAAATATGCAGTCTCAGGCAGACTGTAGAATGCATACAATTTTATGCAAAGGGGCTTTATCTAAGTGAAGAATGAATTGGCCCAGTTTAAGCATGATCTCAGCTTAATTTATCATGATGCTTTTCATGAGAATTTTGCCTTTATATATAGCTTTAGGGCTTGTATCAAAGTTTACTAAAGCAAATTTGAATTAATTTTAATGGGAAACATTGGCTTAATCTTTCTTTTACCCACAGCAAAAAAGCATACTTTCTTAATTAAATATCATGGCTTATTAAACCAGCATCATGGGACTGAATCAAGCTATAGCATAATACCTCTTTCTTTTACAAACCTCTTTCTTTTCAGTCTGCAACTCTGGACATCTCAGAAAATTGTAGGGTAACAATGGAAACATTTAACAAACATTTTGTCTCAAAATCTTCTTTTTGTTCATGCTTGTGTGGATCCATACTAGTTGTTGATAACAGCCTTAGCAAACTAAATTTATCAAAATAACGGTATATGCCTTTGTCCATAGTGCAAGTTATCAATTGTACCATTTTCATCACAAAATTGTAATGAACTTAGTATATGCCCCCTATTGTCACCCACCCCTCATGGATGCCTATGTAAGATATATCAACTAACTCTCCTTTATATTAAAGCTATTAGTAGAACAACTATTGAGCTACTATTTTCACCATAAGAAAATAATTCTAAGCAGAGCTTCCATTTCCAGAGAATGTAGAATGGAGTAAAATCAAGACTTTTAATGGAAGCATCAATGTCCATCTCATCTTTCTTTTCCACTTCTCCACAATGTTTTGCCAACAGGGAAGGAACCTGGTAGGTTATCTCTATGAAATCTCCACATAAACAATGTGCAATAGCACTTAATCAGTGTGATTTCTGTGGAACTGAACTGGGTAAGATGGCCTTGATATCTTGGTATAAAGCTGAAGGCTCTTTGTTTTGCAATCCTTATTATCTTAAGGCCCTGTCACACTGCACCAATGGATGCAAAGAGGATGTAAAACGGACAAAAAAGCTTGCCATCCGTTGGAAAACAGAAAACGATGTACCTCATTGCCTCCGTTTTGCTTCCTCTTTATCCGTCCAGCCTCCGTTTATTACATTTCATCCGCTCCAAAGATTTTGGCTGCTCAAAACTTTTGCGTGAAATGTATCCAATCGTCCACTCTGCATTCGCTACGCTATCCGCAATCGCATCGTTTATGCATCCAGTTACGCCATCCGCTATATCCGCTGCATCCGCTGCGCATCGCGCAAACTCCATCCACCCGACGCAGGAGGAAGCGGAACGGACACGGAACGGAAAGCAGAACGGATTGCCTAGACGATGCAGAATGGAAACAAAGTTGTTTAAAACAGAAAAAATGTCGCAGAGGGACCTATCTCGGATTAAGGATGATCTACGGTGCCTAGAGGATGCCTAGAGGATGCCTAAGGATGCCTAGAGGATGCCTTAGAGGATGCAAGGGCACACTATACTGCCTATAAAAAGGGGAGCCAACTCGTCTGCATCTCACTTTCAGACCAGCAGCCAGCTGTGCAGACCTCTGCCAGCCTTCATCTGAACTCTTCCTCTTCCACAGCATCCAAACATGTCCACCGTGGATTGCCGACAAAATCCTTTTGGCAGCCAACATGCTTCTCAACACTGCGAAACCAATTGCTACAGTCTCTGTGAACAGTACTACGGGAAGAAAAGGAGGCACCAAAAAAGTCTGGCTCTCAAAGATGGTTGCCAGAAGATCACAGTACGTACTTTATGACAAGCTGATGGTGGAGCTCAGGAGCGAACGACTCGTGCATTCCAGAACTTCACTGAGATGCCGCCAGCCATGTCTGAACGACTGGTGCAGCTCTGACACCCGGTTGACCAAACACCAATTTCCGCCAGCCTGAAACCTGGGCTCAAGGTGACACTCACTCTGGCGCCCCTGCGCCTAGGGACCACCTACAGGAGCATGCAGCACGGCATGGAGGGTGCCACCAGCACCATCAGCTTTTTGTCAGAGAAGTGGTGCAGGCCTCATCGAGAATAACCAAAGAGGAGCTCCTCCAGGCCCTCCACTAAGAAGGATGGAAGCAAGTTGCAGAGCAGTGGTAATACAGAAAGTGGAACTTACCCACACCATATGGAGCCATAGAATGGCAAGCACGTGCCTGCAAAGCGCAGCCAAGTCGGGGGTCCCACTTATACAACTCAAGGGCTTCTTCAAGCATATTCGCTTCGCCATGGTCGATGCTGCTACAAGTTCATGTACACGATGCTTCAGGCAACGGGCTGCATCTTCAGATGCCAGGTATACAACCACCAGTCACCTCAAGGATGGGGCTGGAAAAGCAACTTCATTGGTGGCTTCCAGATCAGACCCCCTGCCCACGACACGCAAGATGGCTATCTTCATTGTGGGGGATGACCCTTCTCCCTCACACCCTACCTTCATGAGCCTACACCCAAATTACCTCACAATGAAGAGAGGATCTTCAACTGCAGCTGTCCAGGGCAAGGGCGTGTGAGAGAACGCCTTTGGCATTCCTGGCCAACAGGTTTCAGGTACTTCTCACCACCAGCAGCATCGCCAGAGACCATGAGGAGGTCGTGGAAGCTTGCTGCATCCTTGCACAATCTCATGGGCACCCGCTACTCGGTCTGCAGAAAGGGGCTCGTGGACCTCCACAAGGCAATAGGACATTGAGGCTGGTGAATGGAGGCAAAGCGGCAAAACCTGATATAGACACTGAGGGTTGTGCAAGGGCCCAACAGAGCCTCACGTGGGTGAAGAAGCAGCGCAAACCTCCTGAAACCCTGTGCAAACTCCCCAGCTGGAGCGGGGAGTTGGCAAAGACAGGATGGTAAGATCCTTAATGGATGGTTCCTTCAGCCTGTCTCATCACACTCGATGAATTGGCCATGTATGTTTGGTCTGCCTACAATGAACAGGGCAATTTAATAAAGAGTTGTGTTATGTTGACATGTGTGGATAATTATTAAATTGTAATGATAATGAAGGGCATAGGTGGCACTTGGAGGGTGGCCATACGTCCCATATGCTGCACTGGGAGTTTATCTATCCCACAACTATTACCATCCATAGGTATCCTAGTCCATCACAGGTATCCCTTCCCATCCCACGCTATTTTAACCCATCCCACAGGTATCCCTTGCCCATCCACAGCTTCTTAACCCATCCCACAGGTATCCTGCCCATTCCCACAGCTATCTTAAACCCTCCACAGGGTTCCCTGCCCATCCCACTGCTATCTTAACCCATCCCACAAGCATGCAAAGGCAACCATTTCTAAAAGTTTCCACCGCCAGACTTTATAGAAAAAAATTAATGAAGCACAACCGTCAGTGTGTGAAAAATATAAACTTTATTAATCACAGCTGTAAATAAACATGACCCAAGTCCCAAAGTGTCCAAATAAGTCACAAATATCCAGGAGCCCAGTCTCTGGCAGTCCTCTTTGGTCACTCGGAGGTGTGTGCCCAGTGGTAAGGTGTTAGGGTGCAGGTGCTGTGGGAGTGGGTGCTGCTGCAGTGCTGGTCTGAGGTGTTGTTGGAGTGCCTGGCCCGAGAGGACAAACAGGGGAGGTGTGTTGAGGAAGTGTCGAGAGCTGGTTCAGCCCCGTGATGCTGAGAGCTCTTCCTCCATGCCATGGGGTGTCAGCCCCAGTACCGAGGACAGAATGTACTGAGGCCGGGCTTGGCTGTGGGATGGAGGAAGGAGCAAGTGTAGTAGGGCCTGCCTGGCATGCAGCGGGGTGAGGACTGGCAGGGTGGGTGGCATCATTGGGTGTGGCTGGCATTGCTGTCGTGGGTAGTTATCTGTCGTCGTGCATCGTGGCATCATCGCTGGAAGAAGGACTGGTCACACAGGCTGCCGGAGAGAAGAGGGTAGACAGAGGGCTCCTGGTGCTCCTCGTGCGACTTCACCCTCCAGGAAAGCTGCATTGCATGACATAGTTCTCTCTTCTCCGTCAGCGTTAACCGTGGCCTGGCCGAACTTTTTGAGGTGCAGCTTCCCGTACCAGTGTGCATGTGCTTCCACCCAGCAGAGAAGCACATCCCGATGTGTAGCTCAGACTCTCTGCCTCTTCTTCCAGCCAGCCTGCTCCAACTTGGTGTCCTGTACAGCCGGGTGTCCCTTCCGCCACAGATAGCGTTCTCTCTCAGCCACTCCAGCACCTCATCCCGTGCGCTTCCTCAATGTAGTACTGCCTCTCTCCCGTCCCTGCATAACCTCTTCCCTTTTCATGACAGATAGGCCTCATTCGAGGCGCTTCCAGGTTGTAGGGGCTCTCCTCTACACAACAGCGATTCATCATTCATCATCCAGCAGCAGCAGCAGCATCCCAGCAGGAATCATTAATCAGCATCAGCAATCAGATCAGCAGCATAATCACCAGCAGGATCCATAATCAGCAGGATCATAATCAGCAGCAGCGCAGCCAGCAGCAGCAGCAAGACCAGGATCATCAGCAGCAGAGTAAGCACCAGCAAGAGGGTCAGCAAGTACAGGAGCCGAGCAGCAGCAGCAGCACAAGCAGGACCTGGAGCACAGCAGGACCAGGAACACAAGCAGGACGAAGCAAGACAGAGGCATGAGCAGGACAGCAGGACGAGCAAGTCCAGGAGCACAAGCAGAATGAGCAGGACCAGCAGGACCAGGAGCAGGCTCAGCAGAGTACGCAGCAGCAGAAGCACCACCGCAGGAGCAGTTCACGCAGAGTAACGCAGCAGAAGCACCACTGGCCAGGAGCACTACAGCGAGAAGCGTCCAGCAAAACAGAAGAAGCAGCCCCAAGCAGCAGAAGCCCCCAGCAGAAGATGGGATGGGACATGGGCCGGTATGGTTGGTCCTGTCCCTCTTCCCAGGATGGCGGCAGGTTGTGAGGCTTCGTTTTTCGCCCATGGTTGTGGGGTTGCGGCTGCAGGAAGGCTTTGCAGGAAGGCCTGCACGAGGCACCAAGGCTGGCAGAAGCCTGGCAGGAAGCCTGTTAGGACCTGGGCTGGAAGCAGAGGCCACCAAGGCTGGCAGACAGACTGGCTGGCAGGGAGGCTGGAAGGCAGGCTGGCAGCAAGGCTTGCAGGAAGGCTGGCAGGCCAGCCCAGGATGGCAGGAAGCCTGCAGGAAAGCCTGTTAGGAAGCCGGCAGAAGGCAGCCACCAAGGCTGGCAGACAGGACTGGCTGGCAGGAGCGGAGGCAGGCTCCATGCACGGCTGGAAAGGGAGCTGGAGGCAGGCACCAAGGCTGGCAGACAACTGGCTGGCAGGGAGGCTGGAGCAGGCTGGCAGCAAGGTTGGAAGTGGGCTGGAAGGCAGGCTGGCAGCAAGCTGGAGGGAGGCTTGCCCAGGAGGCTGGAGGCAGGCTGGGAGGCAAGCCTTGGAGGCAGGCTGGCCAGCAAGCCTTGCAAGCAGACATGCAGCAAGTACACTCAGCGTATCCAGGCAGCAGGTCTTTCTCCAAATGGCTGCCACGTGCGAGCTGCTTCCCTGTATATCCGCGGGCTTGCGCAACTGACTACCCCCCGCATTCCGTAATTAACACGAGATATCCGTTCTGCTTCGCTGGCATCCGCTAGGCTTCCGCTGTGCATCCGCTTAATCCGCTGTGCATCATTCTGCATCTGTTGTTTCCGTTCCGCTCCGCTTTGCTGAGGCCCCCCCGAGCCTAGCGATGCGCCATCCCACTGGCTTCCGGTTCCACCTCTGCTTTGCATCCGCCCGCGCTCCCCGCATCCGTGTTATCCACTCCAAATTATGCAAATTTTCCCCTTTTGAGCGCGGATAACAACGGATTGTGAACATGTGATTTATCCTTCTATGCTAGAGCTGATTACATTATTAAAAAGATAATTAATCCACAAAAAGAGGAAGAAGTTCAGTATCATTAATGCTTGCAAGTATATTCTTATATTAAAATAACAAGGATGATAATATGAGTTCTTATGAAGGTTTTTTCATGTTAATGTTTTGGGCTTAAAAACTCATGTATTCTGGAATATCTTTAGGAGTCATCATAAGTAGGAATTGTTACTTTCGAAGTGAGAAACATCTCTCTGTCATTCCATCTAAATTTCAATTGTTCTGTCCCTCCCCATTTAGAACCATTCATACTGTACACATTTTTGGTGCATTGCCATCTTTCCCATTGACAACTTTTCATCCTGTCATAGGATTATCTGGTCTGTAGCTTAAATGGGTGATTTCATTCAAGGATTATGTCAGTCAAATTATTCTATGGAGAAGATTCATGAATTGAAGCAGGAACCTGTTTTGAAGCAACAAATTGAATCCTAGGGACTGTGAAGGAATACATATCAGGATTCTTCTGAAGCATTTAAACAATCTGGAGGTTTTGCTGCCACTTTTTGGAACTCTTACAGAAAATGCCAATATTGTACCCTTTAAGGCCTGTCCCACTGCACTTAGGATAAAAGAGATGTAAAACGGTTAAAAAAAGCGTTGCCATCCATTGGAAAATCGCTATGCAGTCCCATTGTGTACTCACTGCATCGTGTTTTCATACGCTTCTTCTCTCGGAGCATCCGTCCACTGCGATTTCATCGCGCAAAGAATTTGACTGCACAAAACTTTGTGACGGATGAACTTTCCGCCGTGTAAAGCGATGTACACCGTGACATATACGGGCACAAATGTTCTATGTCCGTTATTCATCCGTTGAAACATCGCTGTATCCTCCTGCATCCTCTGGCCATCCCCTCAACTCACATCCGCTGCAGGCTTGAAAACGAAAAAGAGGGAGGAAACAAAACATGCACGGAACGTCTTACACAGCATTAGTAGTATGGAAATAGAAAAGGATGTAAGCGTTATGACATCTCGAATATAAAGGATTAAAACGGACAAAACGTTTTGTATCTGGGAATGTATCCTAGATATTCGGATGTCTGCAGTTATCTAGAGTATGAGAAGGACACCTAGCGACTACCGATATTTTCCTTATAAAAAGGGAGAGAAATCTTCTGGAATCTCAGTATGAGTCCAGCAGCTGTGGTGTTACAGACCTCTTCACCCTTGGTTTTGGTCTTCACATCATCAATGGTTCTCACCATGGATGCTGACACAGTCCCGTATGGTAGCTCAATCATTCATCACCAGAACCAAACATGTCAGACTGTTTTCACTCTTGACCAGAAGGAGAATGAAGGAGCGTCCAAGAGCTGATGGATTGTGAGAAAATGGAGTTTTGGACTGTATGACCAGTTGATGGTGGAGCTGAGGAAGAGACCTCGTCATTCCATACTTCATGAGGATGCCACCAGCCATGTTTGACGAAGTTGGGAGAGCATCTGAGACACAGGTTGACCAGTCTAGCACCAACTTCCATGCCAACCTGGCACCCTGACTGAAGATGGCACTTACTATGGAACCACATTGGCACCTGGCCTCTGAACACTAACAGAAACATGCAGTATGCATGGAGGGTTCCACACAACAACATCAGCAAGTGGTAGAGCAGTAGCTGCAGGCCATCCATTAAGAAATGTGGAGGAGCTCCTCAGTGCCCCACCATGGAACAAGCTGGAGAAACTTGACAAGATGGGTATCAGAGGTGGAACTTTCCCCACACCATTGGAGCAAGATGGGAAGCAGGTGGCCTGCAAAGCTCCAGCCAACTCAGGTCCACTTATTTCAACTACAAGGGCTTCTTCAGTATCATCCTCTTTGCCATGGTTGATGCTGACTACAAGTTCATCACATCGATAGCTTCAGGCAACGGTCAGCTTCAGATGGTCAGGGATACAAGCCGGCGTGACCTCAAGGATGGGCTGGAACAGCAACCTCATCATGAGTTTTCCAGATCCAGACCCCCTACCCAGACACACAAATTACCCTACTTCATCATTGGTGATGATGCCTTCTCCCTCAGAACCTACCTCATGAAGCCGTACACTTCAAGAACCTCACCCGTGAAGAGAGAAATGTTCACTACAGGCTGTCCAGGGCAAGACGGGTGGTGAGAAACGCCTTTGGCATCCTGGCCAACAGGTTCCACGATACTTCTCAACCACCATGCCGCAGACCCAGACACTATGAGGAGCATCATGGAAGCTTGCTGCATCATGCACAATCTCATGCACACCCACTACCAGTCGTTGCAGAACAGGCTTGTGGACCGTCAACAAGGAATGGGGACATGTTGCTGTGAATGGAGGCAAGGACAAAACCTGATAGACACTGTGGATTGTACAAGCCCGCAAACAGAGATTCATGTGAAGGAAGAAGCAGCGCACCCTCCTGAAACACTGTTGCAACTCCCAACTGGAGCAGTGGAGTGGCAAAGACAGGATGATAGATGATTAATGATGCTTCCTTGAGCCTATCGCATAACATTGATGAGATTGGGCCATGTATGTTGAATGGTCCTCCAATGAATAGGGCTTTAATAAAGAGCTTTTTGTTATTTAAAATGTGTTGAACATTGAAAATTGTTATTGTAATAAAGGTCCATATTTGTGGCAGTGGATGGGGGACCAATACCAGTCGCCACTATGCCTGCACTGGAGGTTTATCTATCCCACAACTAATCCTTATCTATCCACACAACAAAACCCCCCATGCAAAAAAGGGCCTTAACCATTTGTTTAAAAGTTTTCACACACTTAACTCAGTAAAAATGAACCAAGTTCTGAAGGGCAAAGATAACCTTTTTAATTGTCTTAGGTAACTTCAACTTATTAAAAAGCAAATAACCAAGTAAAGTGTTAAAGCAAGATAAACTTAACAGTAAACAACTCAGTCTCTGACATTATCTCAGTCACTCTGAGTCATGTCCATGGTCTCAGCTGTTAAGCGGGCAGGGACTGTGGAGGTGGCTGTGGCTTGAGTGCTGTCTGAGGCACCATTGGGGTGCTTGGCCCTGAGAGGTACAACAGAGGATGGTTGTTCAGAGCTGTCCGAGAGTGACTCAGTCCCGTGAGGTTGAGAGGCCCATCAAGGACCGTAGATGTGAGGCCAAGACTGATGGACAGATTGTCCGTTGACGGGCTTGGCTGTGGGTGGAGGAAGGAGGAGTGTAGTGGGGCTGTCTGGTCTGCAGCTGGGTGAGGACTGAATTGTCTGTGGCTGCGATGAACCTGGGCTGTACTGAGAGGTCTGCTTGTGCTGTGGGAAGTCCTGGTAGTTGTAGCTTTGTACGGTGAGGGGCTGTTGAAAGCCATGGAGGGCTGTGATTGTCTGGGGGAGGAGCAGACCTGGACTGTGTAGGAGCAGCTCAGCTGGCCTTGAGGTTGGGTAGAAGTGCTGTGATCTTCTGCTTCAATCACCTGGTACTGGGACTCGGGTAGGTCCCTGATGGTGTTACACCTAGTGATGAAGTGTGGTGGCCCGGGATCCTTTGTCCAAGTGACCAGCTGAAGAGAGATTTTCTGTGCTGGTCTTCATTGAGTCCTGATCTCCAATCAGCACATCGTGGTTGCGCTAGTCTGCCTCTCTGCCTGCATCCTGTGGAGCTGGGGGTGCGGCTGGTTGGCTCCGGTAGCTGCTGCTCTTCCTCCATTTGTGACAGGGGATCCTGCAAGTCCGCCGTATGGGAATGCAGCTGTTGGGGGGGGTCTCTGCCGTGGGGCCCTCTGAAGACACCTGCCTGGACAGGCTCGCTGGCTCCTGGCTGGAAGAGGACTGGCCTCGTGGCGCTGTCTGAGGGAGAGGGGTGTCAGAGGGGCTGCTCCTCGTGCCGGATCTCACTCCCAGGAAAGTCACTTGGCATGAATTCCATCTCCTGGTCAGTGAGCCTGACAGTGGCTGTCCGGTTTTTGAGGTGTAGCTTGCCATACCAGGTGTGCATGTGCTTCCTAAGCCTTCCAGCACCTCATCCTCATGGTCCTCGGAAACGGTGTATGTTTCCCTCTCCCTTCCTCCTTCCTTGCCGCCTTCTTCTCGGAAGGCTTCAGCACGGGCCTTCAGGGATTGAGCCAGCAGGCTTCAGGGATGCAGCAAGGCCTCAGGGGATTGAGCAGCAGGGCCCTTCAGCAGCAGGGCGTTTAGGGCGTTGGGCTGGTCCAACCACAACAGCAGCACAGTTTCAGAAGTCAGTGCCAGGGGGTGGGAGCTGGTCTCGTCTTTCTTGCCAGGGCTGGAATGAGTAGCACCGGCTTCCTCTTTTTCCCTGACTGACGAACTATGGTGTTCTCCTAGATATATGTGGCAGCACATCTTTCCCCTGAAATATGCACTCGACTACAGTGCTGCATTCCTTTTATATCTGTAGGAGCTGACACATCATATCACACACTCACCGACAGTGACGTGTGTATCCGATATCATCCACGTGGGTATCCACTTTGTTTCCTATAGGGTCCGTGATGCCATCCACGCCATCCACTATGCATCCGCCCCTTCCACTATGCGTCTGCTTCACAATTTTCCCCGGAACCCTTCGGAGGTGTCATCCGCTTCCATCTGCTCTCATCCGCTGGCTTCCTATAAACATCCATTTAACATCCTCGCTACGTACTACCACATCCGTTCTTTTCCGTTCTTTTCTGTTCTGTTTATGCAAATATCACCACTTTTGGAACGGATGACAATGGATGGAGCACCCCAAATTTTGCTCGTGCTGCTGTGTCCTTATGCATATGTTTTGTGTCTGTCGGCCCTTGGGACCTAGCCTTTAATTGCTCTACTAACACTCTTAACTTTCTTCTCTAATACAAAAGAATGGATTTACCAGGGGTGGGATTAAAAATCTTAACAATTGGTTCTGTGGGCATGGCTTAGGTGGTGTGGTGGCCTGGTGGTCATGTGACTGGCGGGGAACATGGCTTGGGTGGTCATGTTATTGCTGGGTGTGGCCAACTCAATATCACTCACATCGAGGCACGCATCTCCTCGCCTGGCTTCTCATGACAGTTGTAAGTGTGAAAAAATGGTCATAAGTCATTTTTTTTAGTGACATTGTAACTTTGAATGGTCACTCCACCACAGTAAAGTATCGCAAAGGAGGGGAAAAAATTCCAGAAGAAATCCTGAGACGGAAATCAAGAATGTAATAAGGGTTAACAGAGAGGCAGTTTCTGTAAGCAACACCAGAATATTTCCTTCCTGACTTCCTTACAGGATTAGGCCAGTAATTTCTTCTAACAACTGACTCTCCAAACTGCTTAGAATGTTAACAACCAGTTCTAACGAATAGGTGAGAACTGGTAGAATCCCACCCCTGGATATTATACTTATCTATTGGTCAGATGAATTACCAACACAACTGTGAGCTCAATTTTGCTTTCAGCATTCTAAATATGCTTCTGGTCTAATAGTAATTTATACAATCTCTGTGACATGTCATCCAGTGATCGAAGAACAGATGTGAGGCTAATACTTACAAGTACTTTAGTGTTCTAAAGATAAGGGCATGATACATATTCCACTATTTTTGTACTTAGTTCTATTGCTCAGATACCATTTCTAATTAACAGAGAGTGGTGCCATCAAGACCCAAATCCTTATACAACCTATTTCTGACAGATATGAGGGGACCCAAACATGCTAGAGACAGCAAATGTTCCCCACCCTATAAGGACATCCGTGATCCTTCTTCTGACTTCCGTTTAAAAATGTCACATTTTGTCATTTAATTGCCAAGTACAATACCCCAACAATTGTGATGAGGAGAATATATTTTGCAAGAGGGGCAAAGCTTACAAGCCAATTATAACAGTCTTCTGGCAATTCAGAGAAAACTGATCAAGACCTTGTAGAACAGGAAAGAGGAAACTCAAGAGCATTTATAATATCTTGAAAATATACTTTTCAGTTAGAGAAGAACAATTTTTCATCAATACATTTTTCCCCTTGAATAATTTGGGTGATTGTGCTCTCCTTTCCTTATTTCTGTCACTGGTACTCTAAAAGAGGTTTGGTGAGGGTTTTGTTTTTAATTTTTTAATGGTAGACTCTTAAAAATATCCACCTGAAACTCAGAAGAGTTAAATTCTCTAAAGTGAGGGGGTTTCTTGGTGTTCTCTGAGCTTGGTTGTTTTCTTGCAGACATTTCATTATCAAAACTAGGTAACATCACCAGTGCTAGATGATGAAAGACCCATAACTTCAACCCTGCCACCAGTTGTGGGATTCAATTTTTTTTACTACCAGTTCTGTGGGCATGGCTTCGTGAGCATGGCAGGGGAAGGATATTGTAAAATCTCCAGTCAGAGGTGGTATTGGCTGGTTCTCCAAACTGTTCAAAATTTCCACTACCAGTTCTCCAGAACTGGCCAGAACCTGCTGAATACCACCTCTGTCTGTCACATATATGAATAAAAAGATCCAACCTACTTGTTACATTTGTCAACATTTTTCAGAAAAAAAATATTCATTTTAGCATCTTACACCAATTTGATAATATTTGAAGGAAATTTAACACTATTCCTTCCACTACAATTCCCATTGTTTCACCCCTTTAACTATATTTGTATTCTGCCTCTGTTTGATCATGCAGTCTTGAACTTATTTGGATTCCGAGTCAGCCTTGGTATTTTTATTTATTTATGTATTCAAATGTACAACTTATTCTACTTCATTTATAACTTACAAATCATGTCTAACAGATTATCACTAGTATTCATGATAAGGTTTTCAAATGTGATCATACTTCACCCTTGTTTGTGAAATTATTTTATTGCCTCCTTGCTTATGTGAAAATTCTGAAAGCAATGAAATACAGAAACACACTGTATTGTCCAAGACTTTGAATCTTATCATCTAAGTAAATTATTGCTGGGTAAAATTTTGGTAGCTGTCATTTGAAAAAAACAAATATAGTACATTTATTACATTTAGTAATAAATTGCAGGGTGGGATCTAGATGTATTCTTTTTTGGTATTAAATTACAAATACTCAGTATAGCAATGTGTGACCTTCATTTCTACATGTATCAGTGACACTTTTCTGGCAAGCTTTTTACTTCCATAACAAAACCATAGGAAAATACCAGTACTCCTTGAGTTACAACCATCAGTGAGCCAGGCAAATGCAGTTATAAGTTATGACATAAAGTGGGTCACCATGTAAGCAGACCAAATTTTACAATCTTTTTTGCTGCAGTCATTATGCAAACATGACGGTCATAAAGAGAACACAGCAATCATTAAACAAACATTGTTTGCTGTGGAGCATTGCTTTGCCAGAAACCAGAAGTAATTGCTGCTTTCAAAAAAATCATAGTGATATGATTGCAGCATACTGAAGATTACACAAGTTTTGTTTTATGTCTCTAGAGGAGACTCAAGGCCCAGGGGCCAGATCTTTCTTTTCAATGAATCTTTTCTCATACTGATATTTTAGTGTAAGCGCAATGGATGTAAATATGTCTGAATTATTATGGTCATGTGACTTCTGAGGGGAGCTGATATCAGAACTTCAAAACCAGGTACTACATTCCTTTTTCAGATTCTGTTGTGAGTTTGAATGGTTGCTTAGTGATTGGTTTAAGTTGAGGATTACTTATATAACCCATAGTAAATTCCTTGGCAAACAGTTGGCATAATAATGCAGTCTAAAATTCAGAATGACTAAACTTTCTCATTCTCTGGTATCCTGAAGATATACAGTATGAATTAAATACTTGTCTTTCTCTTGGACCATATATAATGCATTACTTAACTGTGACAAATATTTGACACCTTATTTTCAATAAAAACTGGAATCAAGAAAAAGGTTTAATCTTGGTAGGATATTCATTTTAACAGCTGCAGATCTTCCCAAGCAAGACAAATTCAACTGTTTCCATTGAGAAACATCTATTAATATTTTTTCCAGGTTGGGTCATAGTTATTATTAAAGAATTCTGTTATTTTTATCAAGAAAATTCCAAAACATTTGAGCTTCTTAATAGAAACATCAAAGCCTGTTGCTTGATAAATGCAATGGTTTTCATTCTCTGTAAATTCTCATGTCAACATTTAAATTTCCTCTTTATTAATTTCATAACTTGATACTGAACCATATTACACACAAACACACACACACAATCTAAACAATATAAAATATACTCTGTATTGAATAATTGTTACTACAATATCATGAGAAAATAATCACTTTTTTGTTCAATTTGAAATTTAAACATTTTTAATGTTCTTTATATAAGCTGCTTTGGTTGTTCAACAAACAAAAAGGCAGGTTAGAAACCCAACAACATAATTTTTTAAAAAAATTCTGCTGCTTTAGCCCATTTTTCTCACCTATCATGGCTACTCTGGATTTTATTTCTAACTTCTTTAGTATTGGCTTTCCCATTCAGTTTATATTGTCTATTATTCTAAGACAATAATTTCAATTTTTAACTTTTATCATAAATAAAATATTGTGGAATGCAGGTTCGAGAAATGAATTTTCTGAAACCATAATTGATCCTTCTCTCCATTTTGTTGAATAATAGCAGATAAGCATTTGTAGGTATGTATTTTTGCCATCTCTTAGGATAAAATTCTCTGAATTTCAAATTAGAAATTTTCTGGAAGGACCATATTTAGCAGAATGTATCTTCCATCAAATGTTAAATATGTTTTGCAACTAATTTATGCTTTTGGGATTACCATTTGGAAATCTTCACTGATATATATTTTTAGTTATATCATTAACAGCAACCACATCATTGCTTTTATTTGATCTTCTGCTTACTTGATATCTGATGCTTGCTACAATATTCCCATCTCAATTCATGGCTTTGGGAGCCATTGTGAATACTTTTAGCATGCAGCACAATATTTTTTCCATTGCTCCCTATTCTATTGTTCCTTTTCAATAAACTATATTCTTCCATTGCTTATATTCAGATCATGGAAATCAACTCAATAGGCCTCTGTGACACCTATTAAATCATATTTGTATTCTGTATTAAGAATTGATGCTCATCTTGTTTATTTCTCAAACTCTGAACATTACAGATAGTGTAGTTCGTGAAGGCTATGAACTTTATCAGTTAGTTTTGTTTCTGATTTTATGGTGAGTGGTTTTTTTTAGACTGCATTAGAGCAACTCTTTAGTGCACAAGCCTATGTCTAAAGATTTTATCCACAGGGTGATGTTTAAGATTTCCTGATCAGTGTCTATGGATATTCTCATCATCTAGATCATGGCTGTCTCAAAGGTGCTTTTTCCAAAGATTATATATTTTTTTCTTGAGGAAGAAGAAGACGTTTCATTTCTCATCCAAGAAGTTTCATCAGTTCTGGTTTTCTGATCAAGTTTGATATGCATTTAGCAATCTAAGGTTCTTTGAGGGGCAACCCATCTAATGCCAGCTATTGAATATTCGGACCATGATCCTCGAAATCAAATTGCTCCGTTGATATTATTAGCATGGTCAGTTCTTCATTTGCAGCAATATTCTTTTCATTTCCGACTGCTTTCAGGGTAGTGAAGCCACACTAGAAGGTCTATCTTCAGCACAGACTGCAGGCCTAGTGGAAAATAATTACGAAGTATGAGATAAGACAAAGCGACCAGGGTAAAGATGCTACTTTTGAAGTAGAGGGGGAAATCCATAAAAATACCTGAGTTTCTGAAGAAAAAAGCAGATTGTATATCCCTTGGGATTCTGACTAATATTGGTAAAAGACTCAGTGTCAAGTCAATGAACAGACAGATCTGCAGAATTGTCAATTTCATCAAAGTAACAAAAAATAGTTTTATGTTATCAGCTCTGCCCCTATCATAATATGCATGCAACATTATGATGCATGGACAAAAGTGGCTGAGTTTGCATATAATTCTGCTTTTATCATTTTCTTCCCTCTGTGGCAGAATGAAGTTTGAATTTGCAGGAAGGAAAGGCTGCATCAGAAGAATAAGAATCAACAAAGTTTATTAATTTGGTTGGGAGGGAGAAGACAGGTCTTCTCTAGGAGATCTCAGAATAAATACTTAATGATGCAACTAAAGACCCTGTCACACTGCCCAACGGATGCAAAATGCACACAACGGACGAGCAAAATGTTCCATCCATTGTTATCCCTATCGCCTCTCAGAAGGGGGCAAAAATTTGCATAACGGAGCGGGAAACACGGGTACGCGGAGAGGATGCAGTGGCAAGATGGAAACGGCGATGCGTGAACGGAAGCCTAGTCGATGGAAGCGCGGATGGGAGCGGATTGGTACATCCGCAGGGCTTCCGGGGGCCTCAGCAAAGCGGACGCGGAACGGATACAGCGGATCAGAACGGTATTGCACAGCGGTGAAGCGGATGCACAGTGGGAAGCCTAGGCGGCATGCACAGCGGAAGCCTAACGCATGCCTGGCCGTTCAATTGCGCATTGCGGGGGGGATCATCTGCGCAAGCCCCATATCAATACCGGCGGCAAGCTTCAAGGCAGCATCGGCAACATCATCATTTGGACGGAAAGACCTGCCAGGATACATCGAGTCCTTGCGCCTGCCCTGCCTGCATGACAGCCTGCAAGCCTTGTGCCAGCCTTCCTGCCAGCCTTGCCTGCGCAAGCCTCCCTGGCCAGGCCTGCACCTACCAGCCTTCTGTCTGCACTGCACTGCCAGCCTTAGCTGGCCAGCCTGCCTTCGCAGCCCCTCCCTTGCCAGCCAGTCCCTGCCTGCCATGCCTTGGTGGCCTGCTCTGCTTGCCAGCCTTGCTGCCGTGACCTTGCCTTGCCCTTTCCTGCCAGGGCCTTCCTGCAGCCTTGGTGCTCTGCACAGCCTCCCTGCCAAGCCCAGCAACCCCACAAACCATGGCGGAAGAAGTGAAAGTCCTCAGCAACCTGCCGCACAATCCTGGGCAAGAGGGACAGGGCCACCCTCACCACCCCTGTCGCCTGATCTTGCTTCTGCTGGAGCTTCTGCCTGCTCTGGGCTCGCTTATCTGGTGTGAGCTTCTGCCTTGAAGCTGCTCTGGCAGTGGTGCTTCTCGTGTGTACTCTGCTGCGAAGCTGTTCCTTGGCGATTGGTGCTTCTCTGGCTGCTGCGTACTACTGTCTACAGCTGCTCCTGGTTCCTGCTGGTCCTGCTCATCCTGCTCGACGTCAGCCCTTCCAGTTCAGACAGAAGTCATTGCAGGACACGATCACGGTACTCCACCTCCGGTCCACTTGCCACCAAAGCCAGCCATGCCCAATGCCACTAGATCGACCAGCGATGACAACCCACCACCACCGATGGCTACCCACCCAGTCCTCCACCCAGCTGCAGGACCAGACAGCCCCACTACACTACTCCCTCCTTCCACCCCACAGCCAAGCCTGGGCGCTCAGTACACATCTGTCATCAGTTACTGGGCGCTGACACCCCGATGGCTATGGAGAAGGACCTCTTCAGTCATGCCGTGCAGGTCTCGAGAATCCAGCTAGTCTGAGAGCTTTCTCAACACCACCCAGTGTGCTATCCTGCACCTTGTCCCCTCAGGGCCAGGCACCCCAATGGTGCTTCAGACCAGCACTCCGACACCACCCCACCCTCACACCAGCACCTGCGAGCACTTTTCACCCCTTGAGCTGGGCACGACCTCCGAAGTGACCAAGAAGGATGCTGGAGAGCCAGAGACTTCTGGGGATAGCTGGCTACATAGTAGAGTGATTATTTGGACAGGTTGAACCTTGCGCGTCATTCATTGTTGTTTCTACGAGCTTTGCTTTGTTCAAAAAAGTTGTATTCCGCTTGACGTGTCCACACACTTGCTTTCATTCTTCGTTCTTTTCAAATCAAAGTCCTTCCGGTGCGACACTTATTAGAATCGATCTGGTCTTAAAGACCCTTTGCATGCTATCGTGGGAGTGGAGTCTAGATGAGCGGTGGGTACCGAATCGGCAGGGACGGTAATTGCGGATGGGTACTAATAGCGCTGTAGGGAATGGGACAGGGATAGCTAAGTGGCACGATTATCGACACAGGCATGTCACACTCCATAGCGCATACCTAGGTGGACAAGCAGTGCAAGCATAGTGGGACTGCATGGTCCACCCTCCCTGGTGCCACACCTATGGCCCTTTATTATCAAAAATAATATAATAATCATCCACACATGTCAACACAAACACAACTCTTTATAAATGCCCTGTTCATTGTAGTCCCACCCAACACACTCAACCAAACATGGCAACAACATCGTACTACTCGCTCGTGTGATGAGACAGGCTGAAGGAAGCACTCATTAATCATCTATCATCCTGTCTTGCCACTCCACTGCTCCAGCTGGGGAGTTGCACCAGTGTCTCAGGAGGTTGGCGCAGCTTCTTCCCTTCACGTTGAGGCTCCTGTTTGGAGGCCTAGTGCACATCCTCCGTGTCTATTAGGTTTCTCCCTTGCCTCCATTACCCCAGGCTCCTACATGTACCCCATTGCCTTGTTGGAGGTCCACAGACCCTGTCCCTGCAAGACTGGGTAGCGTGTGACGCATGAGATTGTGCAGGATGGCAGCAAGCTTCCACGATCCTCCTCACTAGTCTCTGGGTGATGCAGCATGGTGGTGAGAAGTACCTGGAACCTGTTGGCCAGGCATGCCAAAGGCATTCTCCACCACCCGCCTCTAGCCCTGGACAGCCTGTAGTTGAAGATCCTCTCTTTCACGGGTTGAGGTGTCTTGAAGTGTAGGAGCTTCATGAGGTAGGTTCTGAGGGAGAAGGCATCATCCCCATGATGAAGTAGGCCATCTTGCGTGTCGTTGGGCAGCAGGTCTGGATCTGGGAAGCCCACACATGAGGTTGCGTTCCCAGCCCCTCCTTGAGGTACTGCTGTTGTAATACCTGGGCATCTGAACATGAGCCACTGCCTGAAGCATCGATGTACATGAACTTGTAGTCACATCGACCATGGCAAAGAGGACGATGCTGAAGAAGCCCTTGGAGTGAAATAAGTTGGAGCCCGACCTTGGGTGGTGCTTTGCAGGCCACGTGCTTGCTATCGATGGCCTCCAACGGGTGTGGGGGAGATTCCACTTTCCACTTCTTGTATACCACTTGCTCTGAAAACTTTCTTCCATCCTTCGTCAGTGGAGGGGCACTGGAGAGCTCCTGCAGGTATTCTTCGATGATGGCCTGCACACTTCTCTGACCACATAATGATGATGGTGTTGTGTGCACCCTCTCAAGCCGGTACTGCATGCTCCTGTAGTGGGTCCCTGAGGCCAGGTGGTGCAGAGTGAGTGCCACCCTTGAGCCCAGGTTCCAGGCTGCGATGGGCCGGAAGTTGGTGTTTGCCTTGGTCAAACCTGCGTGTCAAGGCGCTGTCACAACTTCGTCAAAAACATGGCTGGCAGGCATCCTCATGAAGTACTGGAATGCCCGAGTGTCTTCGTCCCTGAGCATCCACCATTCAGCTTTGTGTTACAGCCCATTACTTCTGCCTCTTCTCCCGATCCATTCTTCGGACCCAGACGCTTCTTGGCCGCCTCCTTTCTTCCCGTAGTAAGTTCACACAGCCTATAGATGGCTTCACACTGTTGCAGAAGGATGTGGCTGCCCAAAAGGACTGTTGTTACGATCCACGGTGGACATGACTGGATGCTGTGGAAGAGGAAGAGTCAGATGAAGGCTGCAGAGGTTCTGCACCACAGCAGGGCTGCTGGTCTGAAAGTGAGATGCAGATGAGTTGCTCCGCCTTTTTATAGGCAGTATAGGTGTCCCTTTGCATCCTCTAGGCATCCTCTAGGCATCCTGTAGACATCCTTAATATCCAAGATAGGATCCCCCTGCCGAACGTATTTTTCCCTTTTAAAAGCTTGTTTCCCTAATGGCATCCGTTCTTGCATCGTTCTGCGTCCGTTCCACTTCCTCCCTGCGTCCGAGCGGATGCGAGTTGCGTGGATATGCAGCGGATATCTGGCGGATATAGCGGATACATAACGGATGCAGAATGGATGCGTAGCGGATGCAGAACAGACGCATTGGATGACATTTTCTCGCGCAAAAGTTTTGGGCAGCCCAAAACATTTCGCTGCAAGCGGAGGATAACATCAATACGAGACGGAACTGCTGTGGCACGGAAGTGCAGAGGCGAACGCAAAAACCGGAGGCAGTAGTAATGCAGCACTGCCCTTTAACCAACGGATCGGCAAGCTGTCTCCTTTGTCCGTTTCTTTACATCCTCTTTGCATCCGTTGGTGCAGTGTGACATGGGCTTAATTTTTTTTAACATGATAAGATTTCTGTCTATAGATATGGAACAATAAAGGAAATTGCTTAGAAGGAACTCAGTGTGTCTTTCTTGTTCATTTTTTTTGGAGCCTGAATACCTTTAACTCTCCTTATGTATGGAAAAGAATTTGTAATCATTCTACCAGCTTTTTCAGGTGCATCAATAAAAACAGGGGCAATTGCACCATTATGTATGATTAGAGATTGACAAAATGGGAATCAAATGGAATTCTAGTATTTAGAATTTAAAGGTAGAGAAAACTTTTGCATTTCCACTTTCTTTTTCAAGACTTTACTCCTATGTATACAACCAATGTTTTGGAAAGAGTAAATACAAAATTAAAATTAACGGGTAGTTAAATTAACATTCATGAGGTATGCTACAAAACTACATAAAACATGAACTTCTCTGTCCTATATTTATCTGAATCAAAAATAGCCTACTTGCAAAACAAATGGGTGCTCTGTACTTTTTTCTGTCCACTAACTTGATAGTAGATCAATGTTATAGATAAGATTTCCTAGCAAATGATAAGATTCTTTTAATAAAGTTGGTAAGATATAGAACATTTAAATATGCAGATCAAACAAGAGGTGACTTGTAATTTACACAAATGAGAGAATGAGTGATTAGGTTTCCATTCATTACAGCTAATAGGCAACTCAACAACTTGGGTTCAATTTGATTACAAAGGGCCTATATATATATATTATCTATAAGTCTTTAAAATGAAGCCTAAATTCAACATCTTCCAATTTCACTATAATACAAATTCAGAAGCAAAAGAGTAACATTTTTTCCCTTTTTTATTCCCCTAAAGGGTAAAATGTCAAAGCACTTCATTGTTTTTAAGTATTTAGCTATAAAACCAAAATGTATTTTATTTGAAGACTGAAGAGATTAATGCCATATATATCTGAGAAAGATGTGATAATAGCCCTACAAAAACATGATATGTTATCTTTATTTATTTGTCCATACAATCCCCTGGTCTTATATCTATATATCACTTATATCTGTACCTGTACCTGTACCTATCTAACTAACTATAATCTATCTAATCTACCTATATCTAATCTGTTATTTTCTTGGCCAATACATGTTGTTCTTCATTAAAAAAGGGAGGATGAAACCATATTGGCTACAATACTTTTTTTGTTCTAGATTGTCAACTACAGATGACAAAGATATTCAACTAAGTAACTAATATGAAAAAAAAATCATCTCATGAGACCTCCAGCCTTGATTACAAATTATTATCTATGATAAAGAAAAAGCTCACTAACTCCTTTGGGTTAATGTGTCATGTATTTTACTCACTTTGTATCTTCTGTTCCACTTGAACCAGTCATCTGAGCTGATCTGGTACAATGATTTAATTTTATTCTGCCACACTGATATTTGATCCATTCAAACTCATAGGATATCCACATTAAATGGAGACCTATATATGATTTGTCTTAGCATGCACAAAAATCTTCTCTTCACAGATCCTGGGGATAATGTCACCCAACAAGGCATTGTAGCTAAGTAATAGCACCTGTGGGATCCTGTTCATTGCAGGGCACCAAGAACTTCTTGTTGAGACAACCTTTCTGAACAGGATATCCAAAACTTTGTTGTGTTGCAAAATATGTGCACTATCTTGTATGCACTATCAAAGTATAGACAGGAAAGATTGCATCACATAAACCAGGAGCATGACTGAAAATTATCTAACTACTTTATGAGACCACATTCCATAAGTGAACACATCCTATAAGTGAATACCACATTCTATTAGTCCACACAATGTACTTACCAAAAAGAAGGGAAGATGGAGAGGGCAGAGTATTATTCTGCACTGGCCAAGTGAATGAAGGAAATTGTAAAATACTAAGCTATATGATACCTTAAAAATTACTTCTGAATTACTTCTGACCTTCCTCACAAAATGGATTATCCATCCTTGCCCTGCAGCCACCATATATAAGCATACAGCTTTTGAAACTAGGAGTGAATGAGATTGAGATTCATTTTTGAAGGTTATATTGCCATTGCTCAAACACATTATAGATAGGTGCCTTTAACTGACAATTTTTTGCTCCCCCTGTTTTTCAGTTTCTTAACAAGATTGTTCAACTTGTCATATAACCTGTCCTTTTCATTGGCAATGGAGATTTGTGGCTGTCAAGGCTCAAAGAAGAGACTTGTATTACAGAACTTGATTATCTCTGACAGCCACAAGCTGAGTCTTTGCAAAAATGCATCAACAGGAAGCTTGAACATATGGTGGCAGTTTCGTTGCCCTCCTCCTTCTTTTAGAGGATTACATTTTAGTTGTCTGCCTGATTTATTTTTTTCTCTTAAAACAAATTTTTTGAAGAAAATCCCAATTTTTTTCTTGAGGTAAACCTCTAAGGACCTTGCTCTACTAAAAGGCCTAGGACCGAGGGGAAATATCTTCTCCTATGAAGAACTTTGCTATCCAATTTGTGGGCTGGATAGATCTCCTCTTCCCAATAGAAGATAAAATCTTTTTAAAAAATGGGGAGGATTTTGAAACAAAGCTATGATAAAGTCTCCCCTGAGTAGAGCTTAGCTTCTAGTGACTTCATGGTGAATCTTACTTAACTTTTCAGGATTAGCCAATATCACTGGGTCATGCCACCTAATGTAAGATAGCAGCAATTTATTTTAATCCTGTACTGCACATTCTGAACATAGATGAAATCCATGCTGTGGAGACTAAGAAAAATACTTTGCAACACCCCCTCAATCTTTTACCCATTCATTTGCATATTATTATTTATACATCTCCATAATACAAGAGTTGAAAATTATTATGTCCTATTTCTGCCCCAGGAAAAAGAACAGATAACCATGGTATTGTTTTGAAAATTCATTAAAGGTTCACTCAAAACAACTGAAATGCTCATAGAAAAATTAATCCAGTAATGTATTTCTGCTAACGTCAGCTATGAAAATTTGCCATCACTGAGATCTCAAAAATGGCTAAGGCAACCATTGCATTTATGGGATCTGTGACATATTAAATGTGAGTTAATTAATATGCATTATTAATAGCTTCAGTGTAAATGTAACAGCCAGATATTCTGAAAGAACTAGGGAAACCAGTATGATAGACAGTCCAGGATAATATGGCCAGGGTCTTGAAATTTACATGTAATCAATCTCAGCTGTGGATGTTGAAATATTCAGTTGTTAAGATATTACATGTTTAATGAGGGTCAGTCTCCACTGAGCTCAGAAAGCATATTCTATACTTGTGCAGAGAAATACAGTCTGTAGCATTCCAGTTAAAATGAAATTACCAGTTGGAATAGAAGTGAAAGTTATTTTTTTATGTATTAATATGAGTTGCTCTAATTAGCACTCCAAAATGTATGAACTGTCACAATTAGCTTCCACCTTCTGTAATTTTCAGAATTTCATAATGTGTATACTTTGAAAAGTATACGTTAAAGAATTTGGTGTACAAAATGTCTATTTCAGGGTGACTAGCAATTGAAAAAAATATATAGGGGAAAGAACTGCAAGAAAAGGGATATATTAGAGTAAAATGAGCTAGTTATGCAATATTATTTCATCAAGTCTAAATATGGAATGTACAGTTAATAAAAAGTTGTAAACAGTTAATAAAATGTTGAAAATCTTTGTCTAATAGCTATGTGTCCTCCTTTTTTTTTAAACCAAGTAGGCTGAGAATAGACAGTCAATGAGTAATAACAATATCTTTTAAAAAGTAAAGAATATAAAAAGGTTCTACAGACTGCATTAAGAATATTCAGTTTTCATTTGTTGCAAGGCATCTTCAAGACAAGATAATTCTTTATACCTCTAGAAGACTTCTTTTTTTCTTTCTCATATTTCATCTGCAACATGGAAGGGTTTTTTCCATCCAGGGGGAAAATTTTTCAGAACTGGAGCTCAGAGTGAAACAGCTGAAGTTTCACTTCTAAGAACTGAGGCTTATTTTGAGTCCTGCAGAACTATTTTTAAAATCACCTGTGTTGTGCTGCACAAATGAATACCTCTGTCAGGATCCCCTCTCTTCAGTAAAGTGGCAGCCTCAAATGTTTTGGCCCCAGGAGGCTATTTTATATCTTTGGCAGAATTCCTTGTGTGAACATAATATAACCAAGGCTGTAAAAAAGGACCTGGGCTGTGTGATTTGAAAGACAATCCAAGATCTTTGTACTTGAAATATTTTTGTCATCAAGACTATCTTCAGTTTTTGACATCAACTTTTTCCTGATTCTAAACCTCAGCTAAAATGCAGGCTTTAATCAGAAAACTGTATTACCACTTTTTAATGTAACAAATGATGCATTTTCACATGGTATTAGTAATAATTTTAGATCTGTTACAACAATGTAATCAATAATGCCATTAATTTGCCTGTTTTATTAGCTGGAGCCATTTAACATGTCAAGGAATCTTCTGGAGGTTACAGAGACCGGAAGTGTGTTGAATCTTGTAAAGTTTCAGTCTTGGATCTAGTGTCACATCCACCTTATTTTGAAATATTAATCTCAGTGCAACAAGTGATAGAACATTCATTTTCTCTTACATCATTACAGGTGGATGTCTTACAAACATTCTGGACTAGCAACC
Organism: Laticauda laticaudata; assembly: GCA_004320025.1. NCBI lineage: Eukaryota > Metazoa > Chordata > Lepidosauria > Squamata > Elapidae > Laticauda > Laticauda laticaudata. Next base: position 24,823 of record BHFT01001533.1, read on the forward strand.
CAATTTAGAAAGTCCTGTTCTAATCCATTATCTAACTATTTAATGCCTAACTATGTGAGTTTCAAGTTACTTATCATCATCTCAAGGGAACAATCAGATTTATTCTTGCGATCCATCTGCTTTCAGTACTTATTCCCAAATTCATGATTCCATGGCCTCTAACTACTTCTTCTTTCTCAGTGGCCAACTTTCATAGCATATCTTAGCACTGGAAAGACTAATATATCAAGAGCCATGATCTCTAGCATTGTTGAAATAATCATGTCATTGCTTTCTTCCCTAATCTTCTTTTAGATTTTTCTAGCGCACACTGTAAATCTTATTTTTATATTCTACCACTTTCACTAAGTAAAATAGCCTTGCTTCACTTTCTAACTCAGATCACAGCAAAACTTTAGTGCAGTCATAGGCCAGAATTAACATTAAGCCAAAATCTTCATTATGCATTTTGATCTCCATAATCTTGCAATATTTTACAGCAACCCAGTGTAAAATATCCAGGACATTGTTCATAACTTCTCAGTCCTTTTTACTTTTGGCTAAGAAAGTGTTGTAATTTGCACATTTCAGATTGTTAATGTTCTGACCTCCAGTTTCATTTCCATCTGTCTTCTTATTTAATCTGGTCATTCTTACCATACAATCACTACATAAATCAAAACCATTGTGGAGATAACATACGTCACTGTTTAACCCTTCGTTAACCAAGTCAGTTCTTATCGAAGCCTCATGTTCATTTTAAAAATTCCTCAGAAGAACAATCAAATATTGGGACATGCCCACTAGCCATAATGCACTTCTCACTTTGGCACAATATTTAGTCTGTTTGATAGCTGGTCAATTGTCCAGAGTCCCTCCCTTTTAATTTCTCAATACATTTTTTTATTCCAAAAATGTTTCGTTCCTCCATAATTCTATGAGCACATCCATACAGTTTTCTTGACTAAAAAGTCAGCTTCCCCCATTCTTCTTACAGATTTGATTTGAAAGTTCATTCTTCTAGATGAGTTGCTGCCTCATATGTGCAGAGCTCCACACCCCTGTTGTGGATTATTCTAGCTTAATCTCCTTTTTTGTATCATACTGACCAAGGTGAGCCTACTAGAAGTTCTATCAGCATGGTTCCCTGAGTGTTTGCACTACATCAAAGTGACAATTCCCACAAAGATTACTTCTATAACTGGGGGCAAACTGTAATTACTTCATCTGTCAATGAAGTACCGATTTCTTCTGGCAGACTATTTTTGTTCTTTCATCAATATGGAATAGGAAAAATAATGTGGAAGCTTTTCTTTTTTCAGGAAGTTTTGGCAAGATAAGTGTACTTAAATATAATAATTAAGTTAATTTCTCAGCTAAGAGGTCAAGTGTTAGTCTGTTAAAGATATTTCTCATTCATCTAAAAGGAAATCAGACTCAAGTCTAAGGTGGTACAAAACCTTTAAAGGGTCAATTCTCAAAATCTGTTGTTGCAAGTGAAGGGCATTTTCTCAAAATATTGAAAAACACCTGTTTTCTGGAGGCTCAGAAAAGAAAGACTAGGGGTGACAGGATAACAGTATTCTAATATTTGAGGGGCTGCCACAGAGAAGAGGGGATCAAGGTATTTTCCAAAGCAGCTGAAGGCAGGACAAGAAACAATGGATGGGAATTAAACAAGGAGAGAAGCAACCTTGAACTAAGGAGTAATTTCCTAACACTTAAAACATTTAAACAATAGAATGGCTTGCCTTCAGATGTTGGGTACTTCATCACTAAAGGCTTTTAAAAAGAGACTGGACAACCACTTGTCTGATACAATATAGGGTTTCCTGCTTGAGCAGGGGATTGGATTAGAAGACCTCCAAGGTCCCTTCCAACTCTATTATTCTAATCTATTCTACTTTGAGTGCTGCCTCAAGTCCTCTCTGTATTGCTTCACCGCTTTGCTTCACTGTTAGAACCAACGGGGATCTAATTTCTTGGTTCACATCACTATCAAAAGAATCTGAAAACTCCTTGCAAGAGGCACACTAAAATTGCCTCAGCATTCACAAAAAAGATGCTTCACTAGTATCAGAACCAATGTCATGTGCCCAGAGACGCAACAGCCTCTGTTAACGACCTTTTGATCCTTTGATCAAGATAATTAATTAATCAATGTATACCTACATGCAAATTCTCTCAGTTCTCCCATTCTACAGTTTTCCTTTTCCTTCCACTTCTTCAGCTCCTCAGTTTCTTCCTCCATCCTTCCCTGGTTTTGTATCATTTATTCAGTTCAAATTGAGAAGCTGAATGTATCTGAAGGGTGGCATATTGGCATAGATTTATATTTTGTTTGTCTTGCAGCACCACAATTTCAAAGAAAAAGCAAGGAAAACAAAGAAAAAGCAAGGAAAACACAGAAAAACCTGTCTCCTCTTACCACTTAGAGTAATAAATAATTTAAATTAAGGATAACCAAAAAGTTTCCTGTTTGAAATGGAAACTGAAATCAGCATTAACTTTTTTTCCCTCCCTCTTGGTTTGAGAAAGGAATTACATAAAGCAAATATTATTCCATCAAATGTATTTCTTATTTATTTTGGTGTATTGCAACATTTTGTTTGTTTTAATTACTCCATTGCAACCATGTATTCTAGCTGATACTCATGGACTTTAAACCCTTTCCTGTGTTTTATAATTCTGCTATGATTTGTTTCAGAGGTGGTATTCAACAGCTTCTGACCAGTTCTAGAGAACCGGTGGTGGAAATTTTGAGTAATTCGAAGAACTGGCAAGTACTACCTCTGACTGGAGATTTTACAATGTCCTTCCCCTGCCACGCCCACCAAACCACGCCCGCAGTAAAAATGTTTGAATCCCACCACTGATTTGTTTCATATAATATTAACTAAACAATGGTAGTTTTGTCATGCCTTTGTCATGCTTTCTTAAAACCACTTTCCAACTATAGAGCAGTAGTGAGAGAGGTCATTATGACAGATAAGAATCATTGGTCAGTGTAGATGTAAAAAAGTCTTGCTTCTCATTATCCTCCAGGTTCTATTAGTATACACAGATTGTTTTAATCCCAATATAATTAAACAAGATGCAAGGTTATTTTACTTAGCTGTGGGATATGGCCAGGGTGAGCCTGAGGGAGGGAAACATATCACTAGTCATGAGTCCCATCGTGCCTACAAGAGATCAAAGTCCAGCCAACTTGAATTCTTTCTACTCTTATCTCCCATATCTAATTTCCTATCTAATTTCCCATAGCCACTAGTAGTTCAGATTCTTGTAGAGAGCTCAAGCTTATAATAAATCTTCATACCCATTTGAACTGTCTGGATCTCCTGATTATCCTGGCATTTGACATCTGCCTTTGCCACCTTTTTTTTTACTTTCCAAAATAAGTACGCCTACCTAAATCAGCTGATCTGCAAATATAGGGCATGGCTTTCTTATTCCCCTTCCCAGCTCCCCTCCCTTTTTAGAACATTGGGTGATGTTTTCAGGGAGTTACAAATCAAAGATCTTAGAAGCATAGGGATGGGAAGGGACTTGGAGATCATCTAGTTCCCCCTCCCAATTTTCATCCTGGACAAATGGTTGCCCAATCTTTTCTTGAAAGCCACCAGTGATAGAACACTCCCTCCTCCCCTTCCCTCCATGCATATAATAAAATTCCCTGGTTTCTACTTTTTTAAAAATAAAGCTTTCCTTTTTTGGGACGGAAGAGAAGAAGCAGAATTTCTGTAGATCAAAATTGGAACTAGAGGTAGAGCTAAAGCTACCAATCTACAGTCATGAGGCATAAGAATATATGAGACAGCAAATATGGTTATTAATGCTTTGTTAAGTTGGAGCTTGAGAAACAGCTTACATATGTGGAAGGAGGAAAGTATGTGTGCATGCATATTTCATGAATGAATGAACATTTGCATTTCATGCAATGCATGGTACACTTCACAAACTATATGCCTATTTCTGATCCTGAAATGTTGATAAATGTAACATTCTTTTTAGCATAGAATAGAATAACAGAGTTGGAAGGGACCTTGGAGGTCTTCTAGTAGAATCCCCTGCTTAGGCAGGAAATCCTATACCATTTTAGACAAATGGTTGTCCAATCTCTTCTTAAAAACTTTCAGTGTTGGAGAATTCACAACTTCTGGAGGCAAGTTGTTCCACTGATTAATTGTTCTAACTGTCAGGAAATTTCTTCTTAGATCTAGATTGCTTCTCTCTTTGATCAGTTTCCATCCATTGTTTCTTCTCCTGCCCTCAGGTGCTTTGGAGAATAGCTTGATCCTCTTCTTTGTGGCAACTCCCAAGATATAGGAACACTGCTATCATGTCATTCCTAGTCCTTCTTTTCATTTGCATGTCACTGGTCAAATAATAAATAGTAAAATAAATAATAAAAGTCATTTAGTGTTTGAACTTAGCAAATCTTAATAAACAAGGATTATACAAATATATCATCAAACCACATGCCATTCATTCAAAATCCATTCATATCTTTGTTAAATGTATTGTGGTCAATCTGAAGTTTTGCACTACAGGATTTGGTACTTTTTCGAGTGTCTTGGAATTTCATGAATACATGCAAATTAACACAAGGCATTGCAGAAATGTTACTCCTGAAATGTATAGATTTATACATTTCTCTTCAGTCTATCTTATACCTATTTCTCATTGTGAAAGATACACACAGAGAGAGATTATATACACACACACACACAATCTAAAAATGCACATATGCACATGACATTGGTTGTACTTCCAGTACAGGCCAAATTCCATTTGACAAGTCTTTATCATTATTATTCATGATGCTCTGTCAAAGCTGCTTAATCATATGTCGAATCTATAAAGGATTTCTTTCCCTTTCTCTTTTTAACAAACATGCTTTTCAATATAAACCTGCATACCAAATAACTTATCTGATTGAAATAATTACAGACAGGAAAGGAGAGGGGGCAAATCTAATCAGTCAGGATTTAGTTTTTGCTGTCATTGTCCTGCAGCACCATATTATCAGAAACAGCTTTAAATGATTAAAGGTCTTCTCATACAATTTCAATGTCTTCTGATGATCTGCCCAATAGTGTTGGTTTGAAAGGATTTTCTGTACTAATGGTAATACCATGGGATAATCTTCTGATGAACCATGACTACCAAAGAGAAAAGCTCAAGGCAAAAAAATTCAGATCAGACCAAATGTCTGTTTTCTATTCCCGTGGTAGCCAACTAGATGCTTGTAGAAACTCAAAAGCACCCTCCCACTCATATTTGTCAGAAACTGAGAAGGAGAAACATATTGTCTCTAATATGGCACAAATATATAGATGTATAGCTATTATTTAAAATAGGATGGAATGGGATCCAATTTTAAAACTAAAACATCATGACAACACACACACTGTCATTTATCTGTTGAAATCAGTCTATGTAACATTTTCAAAGAAGGTTGTTTCTCATTTCACTATGAAGAGTAACATACCACATATTCTTGTTAATGTTGAGTTTGACAGACATGGGAGAACTTCATTTCCTTTACAAGTTAGTAAGAACATCAATTTTCCCCTTTGTCTGAACTAATATGAAGACTTAATAACGTAGAGTTTATTAAATCTCCAAATGTTGGATCCTGTGGATTTTGCACAACAAATAAATCAAATAATGCATGTAAAATGAGTATATTGTGTTTATGTTTGCAGTGTGTTTCTCTCAGTGATAATGATGATGTATATAATAATCAATTAATAATAAATTTGATTTAATAAATTATGTAATAATAAAAATAATTTCATTATGAAAAATTGGGAGAATGTATGTTAAAGAAAATGAAGTTAAATTATTCATTAGTTCATTTGTTCATTCATTTGATTTATAAAGCTGCCCATTTCACTTTTATGTGACTCTATGCAGTTTACAATAGAATATACATAATCCATAAAATACACAATATAAAAAATGAAAATAAAAGACATAGCTGTCAGGTATTATCCAACCAATTTTCCACACAGCCAGAATACAGGGTCTATCCCATACTCAGGATCCCATATATGAACTGAAGGAAACTGAGGAAAGTTCAAATGACAAATGTGTGCCTATTCTCTAGCATTTAATGACTTGCCCTTTTTAAAAAAAATGATAATTAAGAAATTAAAAATTAAGAACATTCAGTGTTCACACAGAAGCTAATTTAACTCCAGTTGAGCTGTTAGAATCATGAAACCAATTCATAGATCAACTATTAAATATGAATATTTTTACTTATTTATCAAATTTTAAATCCTAAGGTTGCTCCAAAATCTAAAATGACATTTGCAAAGGCAAAATGTCACTGATCTATTCCATTATCAGAAGCACACTGGATATTTGAATATTACTCTGGTGCTGGCAACAGGACAACATCTTCAATAGTAACTGAAAGCTCACTGCAATCTACGTGACAAACCCAGTTCAATCCGTCATCACTTTCTGCTTCAGCATCTGCTGATTGTGGTCATTAGTATACTCTCATAGCTCTGTGTTCTGCCAGTATAGATCCGAATATATGACAGAACAAAATATAAATATTGTAGAGCTTATAACATTAAAGCAATAAGGGGGAGAGGGGAGAACAAGTTAAATCTATAATATTCAATACTATATGGCAAAGGATGAAAGAAGGATGTCCCAACAGCCTCTCAGTTTTCCAGAAAATATTGTAAATTATCCTGAACTAGGCAGACGGTTCCTCAAAATGTTTGTACTGCCTAGCCTTCTTTAACCAAACACACAAAATAAAGCCCATGTCACACCGAACCAATGGATGCAAAGAGGATGTAAAACGGACAAAAAACCTTGCCAT
>BHFT01001534.1:4847-36426 GCA_004320025.1 Laticauda laticaudata
CCCCCCCCCCCCCCCCGTTACTTATAGCAGTCGAAAAGATGCAAAGCAATAGCAGAAGATCTTGAATGCTGACATTTCCAATCTCTTCTTAAGAATAGAAGAACAGAATAGAATTCTTTATTGGCCAAGTGTGATTGGACCCACAGGAATTTGTCTAAGTGCAAATTCTCTCAGTGTACATAAAGAGAAAAGATACATTCATCAAGAGTCAAGAATCTTAAGGTACAACACTTAATGATAGTCATCGGGTACAATAAACAATCAAATCACACTAGGAAACCATCAGTATACATCGTAAGGATACAAGCGACAAAATTACAAAGTTAAAAACCTCCAGTGATGGTGCACCAACAACTTCTGAAGGCAACTCAGACATTCACTCACTGTCAGGAAATTTCTCATTAGTTCTAAGTTGGATCTCTCTGATAAGTTTCCATTCGTTACTTCTTGTCCTGCTTTGTGGTGCTCTGGAGAGTAGGTTGATCCCGTCTTCTATGTGACATCTCTCAAAAACTGGAAGACTGCTAATCCTTCTCTTCATTAAACTAAACCTATCCAATTCTTGCTACTATTCTTCATGTATTTTAGCCTCCAATCCTCTCATAATCTTCATTGCTCTTTCCTGTGCTCTTTTTAAAGCCTCAACATCTTTTTGTGCATCATGGTAACCCAAACTGGGCACATTATTCTAAGTGTGAACTTACCAAAGCAGTATAAAGCAGTACTAGCACCATGTAACTTTGATAACTATCCTTCTTCAGCATAGGATTGCAATTCAATGAAATAATTAATCACACAGTGAAATCTCCATTTAGTGGGCGTAGGGACATAGCAGTTTGCAAGGAACAACCTGTATTTGTGAGCAGTTGGCATTATACATACGTAAAGAAGTCATTTCTGTAAAAGAATTGAGAAAAGAATGTAAATTACAGAATTTGTGCCATTTGTGCGACAATGTCATCACATTAATGGCGAATTCCTGCAGTTATTTGCTCTCCAATCTGATACCAATCTTGTGATGAATGTCTGCTCCCTTCCCTATTAGTTATTACAATGTGTAACAGTAATAATAATAACACCATTAGTGGAACCAGTATCATTATTATGCCTTTAAATGAAAGGAATGTATTTAAATATTTTTTTATTAAACATAACCTTTAAACACACTGAACATGGTGAAGTCATTTTGACATAACTTTTGGTACTTTTTGTAGTATAATATTTGTATTCTTATATACATTTGTTCATATATATATATGGAAGGAAGGAAGCTGAAGGAAGCTGAACAGCACACACACACACATATGAATGAATGAATGAATGCAGTTCAGCTTCCTTTGGGTATTATCCCACGTCATTGTAGTGCTTTTAAAATTGTAGCAACGTTTCAGCAGTTCAAGCAGAATCTCATCTGCCCATCATACAGGCTTCTGTATTGAGTTCGTATGTAGGTCAGGCTATCACAGCCATTAGTTTTAAATTTGAGGCTAGCCTACTGTTGTCCCAGGATGTTTTTTTCTACATTCTGATTGGTTGGGAGTCTTGTCTGTTGTTTATTGGTCTTGGAGTTTGCTATGCAAACTCTCAAATAGAACCTGTACTCTCAAATAGAAAGATCTCCACACCACAAGCCAGGCAAACACCTGGGCAACAAACAGACTCCCCTGATACTCCAGCTCAAACACATCCAACCAGACAGCCAGAATGAAACCTAGCTTCCTAATAGATGATAGCCCGTCCTTTTACTCGAAGCCAAGCTGCACTCAACTATAGGAACACAGTGTTGCCAGCCAATCAAAGTCACAAAACAGACAGAAGAAAACCACACAACCAATCAAAGGCAGAACACGCAAACTCCAAGACCAAAAACAGACCAAGACTCCAAACCAATCAGGATGTTAGAAAAAAACATCCTGGGACAACAGTAGGCTAGCTTCAAATTTAAAACTAACGGCTGTGATAGCCTGACCTACATATGACTTCAATACAGAAGCCTGAATGATGGCAGTGAGATTCTGCTGAAACGTTGCTACAACATTTCAAAGCACTACAATGACGTGGGTTAATACATACATACATACATACATACATACATACATACATACATACATACATACATATATATTCATCCTTATTTTCATCTCTAGGGTTAGCCTATCCATTTCAGCGCATATCAAAATTTTATTTATTACTTCATCCTCACCAGGGAGTTCCTTCTCCTTCCAATTCTGGGCAAATATCATTCTTGACGCAGTGATTACATGTATTATCAAACATAACTCTTCCTTATTATAGTATTTCAATAATTTTAAGGCCATTCACCTCAACCCAATGACTCTAGGAGTCATTTTATTTTGCTTAAAGCAAAATAAAATGACTGTGACTAATTTTCTAAACAAACATGAAGAAGGAGAAAGGGGAAGAGAAGGAAGAAAAATATATTTTAGTTTAGATGAAGCAAAATGGTGGTTTGCATTATATGTCCAAACTCCAAACATACCTCCATCTAGGATTTTAAAAAGTAAATGTGTAAGACCATCCAACTCCTTAACAATTTTGGGTAATGTATAATAAAATCAGTGGTAAAAACAATGCAAATAAAAACACACAAATGTCCACAAACGTCCAGTAAAAGCAAAACATCCAATCTCAAATTGTTGTCCACAGGAACCAACAGCGAAAACAGGTCCAGATTCTGATTCTGGTTAAGGGCCTGATGGATCTTGGGGAGAAAACTGCTCCAGAAGGCAGGTGCTCTGTGAGGCTTTCTTCCTAAGCCCTTCAAATGCCATTATCTAACGGAAGAGACTTGGAGCATGCTTATTCTGCCAAATTGGCAAGGCCAGCAGAAATAACATTAGACAGATGGTCCGTTAGATAACCAGGTCGTCTGCCAGTAGGATTTCTCCAGATAACCTCAACTTTCTGGGACTATAGGTAGTCCTATAGATATGATGGTAGTCCTCAACTTACAACCACAAAGTAGGTAGTCCTTGACTTACAACAAATGCTGGTGGCAATTAAAGGATTAGAGGCAGGCTATAATTACATTCCTGTCCAATGAAGTTCTTCAGTGATTTTGCTGCTGCTTGTGGTGTAATTATGCTGCTTTTGCCATGATGAGCCACAATTAATGGTGAGGGTTACAATCAGAAGTCTTGAACTATGCACTTCCAAACTACTTCTTGATATGTAACCCAATAAAATTATTGCTATTTCAAGGCTACTTGGCTTGGTGGCCATCACAACTGAATAAGATGTCCACCTATACTACATACGATAAAATGAACATGATATTATAGTTTTCCATGCTTCACGCTTTAAAGCAGCTTCCATAACCTGGCATCTTTCAAATATAATGGATATTAAAATATAAAAATTCCTTAGCATGCTGGCTGGGAATGTTGGTAATTGATACAAAAATCCTTAAAGGATATCACTAGTAAAATTGTCTGTCTGACCACCTTCTTCAGGAAGCCAGGGTTGAAGCCTCAAAGGAGGGTGAGTGTATTCCAACTGATCTTGAATCCTCAGAGTCTAGCCAGGATCTTCTTTATAAATGAAGAGATAGTTATGACTGTGCATCTTCTAAACGCAGTAAACAATGCTTCTTTGAGTGAATAGGTATCCCCTATTATCTCTGAAGGAAGCTGCATTGCATCCTCTACTGAATAAACTCAGTTGATTTCCCTGTTTTGGACAACTTTTGACCTGTCTCCAGTTTCCCCTTGATAGAAAATATTGTACAATGACTGGTAGACATACAATTCCAGATTGTATATTTGGACACTTGGTAGTCACGTTTCAGTTAAGTTTGGAAAGTGCATTGGGTATGGTTGAATATGACAAAGTCTGGGAGAATTCCTGATTCTTCTTGATGTCTCAGCAGCTTTCAGTGCCGTCAATTAATTTACATTGCCTCTGGTTGAAATGGGAGGAGCCTGATTTGCCATCAGTGCCGGTAACAAGAAATTCTTTACTTTATAGAGTATCTTTCTATCCACATCACTTCTTTTGAACACCTATGTGAAACTGATGGGTGGGGGAAAACAAACTCAAACAGAATACATCCAAGATGAAGTGTCTTTGTATTTGTGGATCAAACAACTGCATTTAAATGCCATCTTTGAGTTATATTCCTCTTTTAAGAAATAATTCACAGTTTTGGGGTCTTTCTGATTAATAGCTCCCAATAGATCAGCAGGTGGCCTGGAGAACTTTCATGGAATTAACTCGTGTGTTAAATGTGGCCATTTCTGGAACAGGAGGCGCTGCTCATTGTCACATGTATACTAGTTGCCTCTTACTTGGGTTATATGTGGGGTTACCTTGAATAGTCTTCAGAAGTTACCCCTGACATAAAATGTAGTACCTTAGGGCAGTGTCAGCAAACCTTTTCAGCACCAAGTGCCGAAATGAGAGTGTGCGTGCGGGAGCACCAGAAAGTGGAAGAGCAGCTTCCTGGTGTGCATGTGTGCATAGCAAAACTGAGCTTCCGGTTTCCAGCTTGCACATGCACGCCATCCAACTGGTCTTCATGCACGCATGTGTGCCAGAAACAGGAAGACCAAGTGGCTGGCAAGCATGCCACCTGGTCTTCCGGTTTCTGGTCTTCCAGTTTCCTGGTCTTCCGGCCACCTGGTTTTCCGGTTTCTGGCATGCATGTGCATGCAAAGACCAGTTGGCCAATGTGCATGTAGGTGCCGGAAACTGGAAGCTCAGCTTCCTGCTATGCCGGGGAGCTGCTCCTCTGGTTTCCGGTGCTCCCACATGCACGAAGACCAGCTGGTTGGCACAATCCAAAAGAACAACTTGTGACAGCTACTATGCCCAGAGAGATGGCTCTGCATGCACTTTTGGCACGTGTGCTGTAGGTTTGCCATCCCGGTCCTAAGGTGTACCTCAATACAGTCATGTGAGTCCATTGTTTTAGGAGCTGCTGTGGTTGCTTAGTTGGCTACCAGATACGATTAAAGATGCTGGTTATCTCCTTTAAGACCCCACTTGATTCTGAACTTGGTTATCTAACAGACTACTTTCTACCATTTTCATCTGCCTGTCCAATCAGATTGAAGAAGCTCAACATCAGCCAGATCTTTCTACATGAGAATACAATCTCTCAGTGGAAGGGGGACATATTTTAGTTGATTCTTATATTCTGGAAACTTCTTCCTGTGAAGAACCTATGAACAAGAAAAATTGAGTCTTCCAATCACATGAAGCAGTCATGCTATGATTGAAGATTTGAGTTTCACAGAGGCGTGTTTGGGTACATTTTGGCTTTCTGTATAATTTTGATACTGTATTTGGTTTATTTTATGAACCAGTTTATTCTGCTATTACCCATAGCAGTTGTTCAACAAAAGCACCTTGAATTACCAATTACAACAGATTGTAACTGTACAGTTACCAATTGTCAGATGCAAATAGCCAAGAGCATTCATTGGATTCAAAGCACAGAAGAAATTATTGATGTGACCTATACTGTACACAAAAATCTAGTCACCTAGTGCTAAATTGGTGCTAGATAAGGATGAATGGAATTCATAGGGAGTTGGATTTGGGTCTCTTGTGGCAAAGCAGTGATTCCAAACTGATGACACATGTAACTCCACCCTCCATCTCTGTCTGCTTTTCTCCTACAGTAATCAATGCAGTTCTTGCAGCAGTTACATGGCATATTCCAGCAGCCTAATGGATATATGGGCCACCACATCTTTTGTAGCAGCTGAAGTTGTCACCAGTTTTCAGTGACACCCCCAGAAAATTCTAGTAACTAAGTTAGAAGATGACAAGATCATGAGTTCCAAATTGGGGACAGGATTTGGTGATGGCAGCAGAACCAGGAAAACTCATATCTAATTATGGAGGACTACATTTCCCATTGTTCCTTAAAGGAATGCCCCAAACCAACTACCAGCCCCTAACATTTATCTAGTCTACATTTTGTATCAGCTGTTTACCGAAGTGTGAAATAAGGTGTGGAAGTCCTTACCCCCTCCCCCCCCCCAGCAAGTAATGGNTCCTTACCCCCTCCCCCCCCCCAGCAAGTAATGGAATTAGAGATGGAGCATTCTGGTGTATTTCAACAGAATGATTGAGAACAGTCCTAAAAACCCAGAGAAACATTTCCATGATAAGCCTGTTCAGAAATTTTAATTAGCAACAGAAATTGGGATTTTTCTTGTGTTGCATTGATGCTTCCAAAGCCACAGGAAACCAATTAACTTTCTTATTGGATCCATACATTACTTCCTAGGGAGGGTAAATAGGAGAGTGGAAGGCTTTTTGTATTAATCCCTGCCTTTTGGCCTTCAAAGAAAACCAGTTAGTTGGAGCTGATGAAACTATTAGGAAGCTAATATGAAAGTAAAACTTTTATCTTCTCTAGCAAAAAGGATAGGATACTAAAAAATGCTTTCGTGCCACATATACGATTCCCGCAGAAGACTTAAATTCTGATAAGAAGGCAGCTTAACTGAAACTTGATGGATTAAATGTCTGTGACATCAATCTCTACATTGCCATAGCAATGAGATATATGACATTTTCAAGATCTGTTTTTGATAGCAATGAAGACTTAAGCTGAATCTGGCCTTTCGAGGAATAGAGGCAGGCCCATCATTCAAAGCTCTGAGTGAATTTATATTTTAGAAATTAGATTCTTGTCTGTATTCACATGAACAAAGTAGTCCACCCAGAAATACATCCTTTGCCTTTTGATCTGTTTTTGTGCTTCTCTAAAAATATTTTCCAAACTGAATGAGATATTCAAATAGGAGTTGGAGAGTTTTGGTTTTTTTTAGTGGTTCCAACACTCCAGAAGATAGGCTTAAGATACAGAAGGGTCTTGACAGACTTGAACATTGGGCGCTATCTAACAAAATGAAATTAAACAGTGAAAAAAGTAAGGTTCTACATTTAGGCAAGAAAAATCAAATGCACAAGTACAGTATAGGTGGTACCTTGCTCAATAACTGCCTCAGTAACTGTGAGAGGGATCTCGGAGTCCTAGTGGACAACCATTTAAATATGAACCAGCCATGTGCAGCAGCTGCCAAAAAAGCCAACGCAGTTCTAGGCTGCATAAACAGAAGGAGAGAATCAAGATTCACATGAAGTGTTAATACCACTTTATAATGCCTTGGTAAGGCCGCCCTTGGAATACTGCATCCAGTTTTGGTTGCCATGATGTAAAAAAGATGTTGAGATTCTAGAAAGAGTGCAGAGGAGAGCAACAAGGATGATTAGGGGGCTGGAGACTAAAAGATATGAAGAGCAGTTGCAGGAGCTGGGTATGTCTAGTTTGATGAAAAGAAGGACCAGGGGAGACATGATAGCAGTGTTCCAATATATCTCAGGGGCTGCTACGAAGAAGATGGAGTCAGGCTATTCTCCAAATCACCTGAGGGTAGGACAAGAGCAATAGGTGAAAACTAATCCAGGAGAGAAACAACTTAGAACTAAGGAGAAATTTCCTGACAGAACAGTTAATCAGGGGAACAACTTGTCTCCAGAAGTTGTGAATGCTCCAACACTGGAAATTTTTAAAAAGATGTTGGATAACCATTTGTCTGAAGTGGTTGAGGGTTTCCTGCCTAAGCAGGGGGTTGGACTAGAAGACCTCCAAGGTCCCTTCCAACTCTGTTATTCTTGTTTTGTTCGGAAAAACACGAGGTAGACCGGGTTCCAACAACAAAATCTTTATTCTCTATTAGTCAGTGAACGGAACAACCTTGGCTGAGTACCTTGGTACTCGTGGAAGCGTTTCAGGTCACCCTCAATGGTAGTGTGCTGCTAAATTGAATGAGAACGTTTGTTGATGTTAGCAAATTTTTAATGATGTTTTAGCCAAAAATTTCACACTCTTTTTTGGTTGGAATGGAATTACTTCGTGCGTCGTATAGCCCCAAGTAAACCAAATTGCATTTCGTCGAGAATAATGCATGTGGTAATGGAATTTCTGCTAAATTGTGGCTTTATTTCGGCAGGAACAATACCATTTATAAAAATTTATCAAGTGGCCAAAAAATGCTTGAAGTTCGGTTTTTGTTCCTTGGTTCTGCGCTTTCCTTATAGACTGTTATTTTTTGTCTGTTAGGGTGTATACCCTCGTCCGTCTAATTTAGATAGCCCAGGAATTCGATGCTATTTTCTTTTTAGGGCACATCACTTTTTTTTTTTACTTTGAGGCCAGAATATCTCTAAATTTAGTGAGTACTTTTTTTAAGCTCGCTCTGAGTTGAGTTTCATCTTCTGGCTGAGATTAGGACGTCGTCCGAAATATGGTAAGGACTCCTTGTATGCCATTTAGGTAGGCGCATTCGCCATTAGACATCTGCGAATATTCCTGCGTGCTACACCATCACTCCAAATTGAAGTTCTGCTTACACCTTAAAAAGCACGCTTTATGGTAAAACTATAGTCTGTGCTTGCAGCTTGTCTCTGCGTCCACTGGGAGTTGTTGGATCCAGCTTTGCGGCTATGGTCAGGTTAGGCAAAAATTTTTCCTTTCCCAGGCGAGTCGTATTGTCAAATGTTGACTACTGGCACCGGGTATGCGCTGCTGTTCGGGCAATGCGTGGTTCAGGTAGCCATTTATAGTCACCACAGATTCTAACGGACCCGTCTGGATTTATAATCAGGTGTTGACTATAGGGCGTTTCCCATTTTGGCATGGTCCACAGGTTTCTAATTACCCCCTTGGCTATTAATTTGTCTAGCTGTTCCTCTATCTTTGCCTTTAGTGCAAAAGGAAACGTTCGCCTGGCCCCTTTAGTCTTCCACGGTGTTATTTGGGGATTAGACTAAAAGAGCATAGGATTCTCCCCGATACTTGCCCAATGTCTCTCGAACAACGTCATGGAATCTGGATGAAGGTCATCTTCTCAGCCGGTTGTAGTTTACTCCAGTCTATTCCGCGTCATCCCGATGCCCAATGGTTGCGAACCATTGATACCCAGGGAGGCTTTGGTCCTTGTCTCGGATCGACTATGGGTCAGCGGTAACACTTTAACATACTGTGTGTATGGACGTCTGAAATGTCCCATGCCGGACTACAGGATTTGGTTTCCCGTTAGTTCTTGAGGTTAGTTGCTGTTCTAAGTTGCCTTGGAATTTGATTACCTGGACTAAGCCTGTTTTATGTGTCCCAAGATACCATTGAAAGGAGAAGATCCCAAGTTCCCCACTTCCATTTTTGCAAGTTTTCCTTCAATATTACTGTTACTTTAACTTTCTTCCCGCTTTCCGTGCGTGAGCGCTTTCTATAGTGACAGTTTGGTGTGTTTTGGCTCGGCTTCTCTTGTTTGCACTTTCTCTCAGTTCGCTTTGGCTCAGTTTGTTTGGGGAATTTCTGCGTCTCGTTGGGCTGTTAGCTTTTTTTATTCCTGTCCAGATTTTCTCAATATTGCCCTCGTTTCTGGCAATGTCGGCAGGATGGCCACGAGAATCTGCATTCGGCTCGGGGATGTTTCCTCCACAGCCAGCGGATTCCCGCCAATTCCTCTTTCGCGCGCTTTCTCTGTTCGCGAATAAAGGTGGACCCGTCGTCTTCTTTCGCTCGAACTTGGGAACTGTTTCGCCATACTCCGTTGTAGTGTTTGGTGTGGTAGTAAGCGTTTTTTGTCTTTGGGTTGGGGTTTGTTTCTTCGCTGTGCTTGTGTTTCATCTTCTTCATTGTGACAGCCGATTTTTTCGCGGGCTTCAAGCGGCTGTGGGTTCACGCGAGTGGCTTCGTATTACTGTGATGTTGGCTTGTTGAAGTAATTACAAAAACGTGTGTGCTTCGAGTCTCTCCAAGCCCAAGCAAAACTACACGATCCCTCATGCTTCGTCAATGTTCAGAAGTTCACTCACCCCCTATTTTGTCTAAGACAGCAACGAAAAATCGGCGACGGTCTCTCTCTCTGGTTTCTGTGGTAAAATCTGTGTTTGCTTTATTAAATTTTGGACACCCACCGGGGCGGTAGTGGCTTTCAGGATTCGTTGTAGTTCTGGCCACGTTAGTTGTTTGAACATTCTCGCGGGCTTTGTCAGAGCCTTTGCCATCTTGAAAACCGTAGCGTTCCACAGTGTGTTTAAAAACACAGCCCTCTTCCGCTGCTTTCCGAGGATCCTTCCATCTCATTACTCTACCAACATAATTTGAAACGGTCTGCATTTAGGAACCCCAATCTTCTTCGTTGGGATTGAAAGGGTGTGGGCGGCTGCATTGTTTCCAGGCATTTTCGTTGCCGTTCTTTTTTCATTCTCACCGCGTGCAGGTTTTTGCGTTCAGGCCGATCCACCCTCGGATCGCCAGTGTTTTGTTCGGAAAAACACGAGTAGACCGAGGTTCCAAAACAAAGTCTTTATTCTCTGATTAGTCAACTGTTGAACGGAACAACCTTGCTTGAAACCGCGGCAGGCCTTTTTATTCAGGCTTAGGCTGCCGGCTCGCAGCAATGAGCAGCTGTTTATTTTGCCGCCTTTTTCAGTGATTTGGATTGGTTCCTAGTGAACCAATCCAATGCTTACATTATTTCACCAATCAGGTTTGCATATTTTGGAGTAATCCAATTTACATATAGAACAATTCTGTTCTCTATTCTATTCTCATTTCAAAAGGCAAAGGAACTCAATCTCCTTGTACCACAAAACATGAATGTCTATGGGGTCTTGGGAGATTTCTTGTGTGTTTCATAATATTTTCATACAAATAACATGAATGTCATCCTTTACATCATTCACCTAGCGCAGAGGTTCTCAACTGGGGGTGCTCACATGATGTGAGGGATGCAAGATAGCAATAGCACTAAGACTTATATACCGCTTCACAGTGCTTTACAGCCCTCTCTAAGCAATTTACAGTCAGCATATTGCCTCCAATAATTTGGATCCTCATTTTACCCACCTTGGAAGGATGGAAAGCTGAATCAACCTTGAGTCTGGTGGGATTTGAACTGCCAAATTGTAGGCAGCTGGCTGCAGCAGAAGTAGCTTTCAGTACTGTACTCTAACCACTGCACAACAGAGGCTCCTTTAGCCTCACAGAGATAATATTCCAGGGGGTGCGAAAACTTGAGTTTAGAAGTTTCAAAATTATGGTGTATATGTATAATTATATGCATATAATTATTTATTTTTAAGGGGTTCAAGAATGTATCAGAAGCATTCTAGGGGTGCAGAGTACAGAAAAGGTTGGGAACCCCTTGACCTAGAGTATCAGCCAGATACAACTGATGCTACTGGCAATCCATTTTAAGCGTTGATTTTCATGATTTCTACTGAATGTCTACATTATTATAAGTATCATTCAACCTTCAGCAGCTCTAAATAGATTTTCCTCAAATACAGATACTGTTGTGGAGAAATGGAATGTTTATAAATACAATACTGTAGCTTAAATTAAGTAGTTGATGGAATCATTAAGACAAAGTGTGTCAGTGAGAACAATTAATCAGTAGAACAGCTTGCCTCTTGGAGTTGTGGATGCTCCATCATTGGAGATTTTCAATAAAAGATTGGAACAGCCATTTGTCCGGAATGGTATAAGGACTAGAAGACCCCCCAAGGTCCCTTCTAGCTCTATAATTCTATGTTCTATGCATTATCATAAAATACAATTGCAAGAAGAATTAGACAGGAAATGGGGATGTCGATGAGAGTATCATTGTCCATGCAAGGTGAAGAAATAGATGAAACATACAATTCCAAATGTGTTCATGTGCAGCTTATGGCGTATATTTTAAATTTAATTTTTTTAAAAAATATTTATTAAAGCTGCTAAAAGAAATCTAGTACAAAAAGAAAGAAGACCAGCAGATTACTAATTTCAAAGCTTTGCCTATTACATAGACTCAGAGACATTAGCCTTCATGAATTACATCTCAAATTACAATACGTTTTGAGGTCTGCTAGCTCTCTGCAACATTTTTCTTTGATGATTGTTGAGAATGGATGGGCTATTTAATAGAAAATATTTTGAAGAGGGCTAGAGGGCACTCTTTCATTGTGTAAAAACTTCACTGAATCTCATGGATAAACTCTCTGCATCCATACTGCAAATATGAGCCCAGTTCAATGTCTGTTCATATCAACGTTGAGTGCAACAGAAGTATCACTTCCAATTAAATTATACCTGATTTATTGATGATGAAAGTAAAGGGAGCTCTCAACTTATGATCACAGCAGAGACCGACAAATTTATTGTTAAACAGAGAAGTCATTACGTGAAGTATCAGGTGTCTGCACCCGATTTTCCAACCTCTTATGCTATGATTGTTAAGTTTATTATGGTGATTGTTAATGAACTACCATGGTCATTATTTTATTTAGTGTATGGTATTTGTAGAGGTTATACAATTATTGATATACAGCGATAATAAAACACAATACATAACAAACACAAATACAAAATATGTGGAGAACACAATATATGAGGTAAAATATTAAATTAAGGTAAAACTAATAGTATTGATCCATGGTCACTTTGCTTGTTGGAAAGGTTGCAAATGGCAATAACATGACCCCAGGATGCTGCAATTGTCACAGATACATGCTGGTTGCCGAGCAGAATGAGGACACTGTACAATTATATGTGTGAGGACTGGATATAAGTCACTTTTTCAGCATTGTCATAACTTACTAAAATCATATTAGCAACTGTTCAAAGCTAGGTCCTAAAACCATGATGTGGGATGCTACCAATGGCTGTAATAGTGGCTTGGTTGTTGAGCACCTGAAGTATGGGGCGTAAACAGACCATTCAAACTTCAAATCCAGATTATATGTATCCGGAGTACAAATTTTAGCAAAGTTGCTGCCCGGTTGCTGTATGATCGTGGCCATGGTGGCCATGGCTTAGTTAGCCTCCTGCACCATGGCATTGGGGGTGTTTTTGCCCTCCCTGGGCTCCGGAGAATTTCCTTGAGCCTCTAGGAGGGAGAAAACTATTTCCCTGGGCTCCAGAGGCTCTCTGGAAGCTGGAAATGGGCCCATTTCTGGCCTTCCCAAACTTTCGGGAGGCCCATTTTCACCCTCCCGAGCCTCTGTGTGCCCTGCTCTTACCTGCATCCAAAACGGGCCACATGGGGACTCCTGGGAGGGGTGGGCGGGGCCAGCCAGGAATGGGATTTGGGGATTCTCTAAACTGCACAGAATCTTAGCTAGGGGCTCTCCCAAACTCCTGCAAACCCCCAGCAGCCCACCCTTGTATGTACCCCCTAGGAAGGTTCATTAGAACTTTGAAGGACTAAGGACTGGCTGTAAATCAAGGACTACCAGTATAACTAAGTGGGCAGATGCATGCTCTTAGACACAGCTATTTTTAAAAACAATTTTAACAAACACTCACCCTTTACAACAGACCACATGGGACCCATTATTTTTTTTAAATCTGCATTTGTACATCTTAATATTCTTCCACCCATTTCTCCATTGTTAGTTACCATTCTATATAAATCTATCAATTGGCTTTGGTTTTTCATCCTTTGAATATAGCTTATTAGCTATTGTTCCTCCCATTTTTCCGGTCAAACACAGGTATTAATTTTCAGATTCATATTCCTTGCAGCATTCTGCAATCTAATTGCATGGATATTCAGCCAAACCACATCATTTGCATGCAAAAATACTAGTACAGCAATAAATTATATTTTGTTTACTAAAATCAAGTAAAGTTGGTACGAAATAAACTTCTCCAGGGAGGATATTTTGTTCCCCCAAAAATACAACAGTAAATGTAGATATATTTGGAAAAAAGCCTTCATATGTCAAACAATTGCTGCAACTCTTAGACTGAGTGATCAGTAGCAAAAATTCTGTTTAACAGATAATCAGAGTTGGAAGGGACCTTGTAGATCATCGAGTCCAACCCCCCCCCCCCCCCANATCATCGAGTCCAACCCCCCCCCCCACCCAAGAGGGTGACCCTACACCATTTCTGACAGATAGGAGTCCAATCTCTTCTTGAAAGTCTCAAGTGATGGCACTCCCACATCTTCTGAGGGCAACTTCTGTTCCATTGGTTGATTTACGAAATCTTTATTCTGCTGAAAATGCAAATGATCTGAAAGCTTTAGTTAAAAAAAATTAAGGACCAAAATGGAAAAAAATAGGGCTAAAATTCAATATAAAGAATACCAATACCAGCCTTATAATTGACAATGGATGTGAAAGTGGTGATTAGCTCCTGCTTTTTAGTGTCACTGTCAGGATTCCAACAATCACCCTAATTAAATCATGAGCCTTGAAGCAAACTTCAAAAACCATGGCCTAGTGGTTAAGATACTGAACTTGTCAACCAGAAGGAGAAAATCTATTCATCTGGTCACTAGGGGTCAAAAACAACCTGATCAATCATCAATCAATCAACCAATCAATCAATCAATCAATTAACAGAATCCTTTGTACTTTTGATCATACTGGACATTTCATTTATTGTATAATTGTACGATTTCACCCAAATTGAAAAGGAAGGAATGGAGAATGCATAGTTTCATCAGAAGCAAGCCACCTTTCCATTGCTTTGCTTAGGGTTAAACTATATCTTTCTTTATATTGTATATATGTTTTTTTTTTAAAAAAACAAACCCATAATAGAATCCAACAGAATGATGGAACTTGTTCGTGCATTTTTGAACTGTCTTCTGCTCAATAGACAGAATACAACAGGATCAAATTTGGGGTGTTGAGAGAAGGTGGATGGACTTCAGCTCTCAGAATTTGTCAGTCATCATGCTGGAATTAAAGGATTCTGGAACTTGAAGTCCATTAATCTTGAAGCTACCAGTTTGTAAAACACTGGTTTATAGATACAACGTACTAGGCTGAAACAAACTATATTTTGTCTTGGCTTAAATCCTAAATCCCTCCAGTATAACACAGTTACCTGTGAGTTAGATGTGCTGGCAAAAAAAAAAAAGATATAAAATCCAGAGTACTTGTATGTGTACTGGCCTAACCAATATCATATAATGTGGCTTGTTTGTTTTGATTTAAACTGTTAGGTGACATCATTCCTTGTGACTTGCAAACTGTATATCTTATATTATTCTATGAATTTCAATTTACAGTTTATATAGTTTACCATAGTTATGTGATAGGTTCATAAAATGGATGAACCAGTCCATTGTATTGTCTGTTGTAAAAAATCCATGTATAATAATAACAATAATAAGATATGAAAAACTGAGTGCCAGAAAAAGAAAATGACTTAATTGTCCAGGACTCAGCCTGGATTTAACAAATTGATATGAAGGGAGACTGAGAAGATAATTTCTTCAGACTTTTTCCTGGTGGGTGATAAAACTTAACTTTATCTTGCACTGCATGATGAAATCGTGTGATGCAGGACACACATTTTTAACATCCTCATTTTTGTGTATGACAAAGATGTGGAAAAATATAAGTCTCAGTTACTTTGACATGGAAGTCATTTTAAGATTTGTAATCTGCTGATACCCCTGTTTGTTCAGAGTAACTGCTGGAAAGATTGAGCGATATATTTTGCTGATTAATCTGACAAAATTGAATGCATTCTTGCCTGTTAGACTTTCTCAATAAAGATTTCATTGTGTCTTCCTTATGTGGGAAGTGATGAGTGACCCTGATATTTTTCTGCTCAAACCATATCAATAAAAAAACAGTTCTGGATGGATGATTCTCCCTTGATTCTTAATGAAGTGTCATTTTATGGAATGTCAGAAAGTCATGAAATTAAGACGTGCTATATATTAGAAAGTAGGACTTTTGACATGCTGTAAAAGCTGCACTGTACATGAAATACACTGATTCAACTCACTTCCCCTTCAGGTTCATCAATCATACTCTTAGAAATAAATACATGAAAAAGAACATTGATTGTTGGCTCAAACTCCTGAGCGTAAGTCAAGATTACTGTTTGCTGAACCTAGTATATTGCTTAATGAATCCATCATCATAGTCAGCACTCCTTGAAAGTGACTGGATGTCATAAGTTTTCTGGCATGGACTGGAATTCTAATTCTCAACAATATGGAATTAGGCATTCCAGGTTCCTTTAAGGAATTCAATGCCTTGTATGAGTGGGATCATCTCACATTTTTATCTTAAAGGGATTGGATCTAAGCAATGCAAAATGTCTTTTTGTTTAGCATCTCCTTAAAGCCCCTTATTCTTTGACAAACATCTATCTTATTGTGATTGTGTGGTGCCATATTATGGTAATTTTATCATGGTTTTACCTTAAATTAATATTTTATCTTGTATATTGTATTGCATATGTACCTTCTATACCTTTGAATATATGTGTCTGTGTGTATGTGGTTCCTATTTTTCTGTTTGCATTTTACATGCTTTCTAATTGCTAGGTTGGCAGAAGTTGGGATAGGCAATGGGAGCTCACTCTGTCACGTGGTGCTAGGGATTTCTGATCAACCTTTCTGATCAACAAGCTCAGCATCTTAGCCATTGAGCCACTGGATCCTCCCCCACACACATTCAGATACATTCACATACACATATACATACCTGCTCAAAAGTACCCAGTTTCCATTAAGTTGTTTGTATCCCATATGAGATAAATACCTGTTTATACAACAAGCCAAGAAACTGATTGTGAAAATGAAACCTAGAAATACATTGTTCTCCTACAAATATAGTTTGGATTGCTTGTAATGTTGGTCAGTTCCAGCTCTTTCCCTGGAAATGCCATCCAGGTATAACTTCATTTACTATTAGCTACTCTTGGGAAGATTATGCTGCAGCCAATAAAGGAGAGTATTTGTAGCTCAGGGTTAACATGAGGATGCTCTCTGAGTTTTCTTGTTTTCTTGCAGATCTTTCCTTAACCAAATTAAGTTTCATTAGTAAGAAAGCAAGAAAACAAGCAAGCTCAGGGAGCACAAAGGACCCCTCATTATTCTGCAGAGCCAGCTGGACATTTTGTGCTGTCTGATTCAGAGTCCTAAATAGGATATATCTGGTCATGTAGTATCTGCCTCCTGATGGTCTATGTAACTGGAGCACCATATAGGATAGACACTGTGTAAAATCAGAGGAAATGCCACCCTCTCCCAAAGGAGTGAGTGGGATGGAAGTCATGCAAAACCTCATGTAAGTGGGCAGGACATAGAGATAAACCTCAACTTACATTCATTCATTGAGCGATTGTTCAAAGTTATAGCAGTGCTCAAAGAATGGACTTACAAACATTGCTTGGAGATCCATAAGTTGTACCACTTCCATGATCATGTGATTGTAATCCAGGCATTTGGGTGTTTCGCCAACAATTACAACACTGCAGAGAGTGGCAGTCATGTTATTGCCATGGTGATCTTCCTGCTGGCTTTGCACAAGCAAAATCAGTGGTGAAGCTGGCAGGGAAGTTGCAAGTTGCCCAGTCAGGTATGTCACTCCCACCCACAATACTTCTACTGATGTGTGGCCTGCTCCCTCCCCAGTTTTCTTACCCACCTTGTTTTATTCGGAAAACACACGAGGTAGACCGGGTTCCAACAACAAAAGGCTTTATTCAAACAGTAGTCAGAATAGGAACACTTTGGCTGCAGCCGAGGCCAGCCTTTTTATACAGGCTGGCCTGCCTGCTTTCAGCCTATGGCATTCCTTTGAAATTGCCGCTTTCAGCAGCTCTTTGGATTGGTTCCTAGTGAACCAATCCACTTCTTACTTTATTGGACCAATCAGAACTGTAGTCTAGGATTCAACATTTACATATAGAACACCCCTCCCTCTTTGTTCATCCTACGTAGTTAATAGTCACGCAGGTAGTGTGGGCTTCTCCGGACTCGATTTGACTTGCGCGGTTCATTCTTAGCGAAGACTTCGACGGTTGAGATGGGCTGCTGTGTCTTCCGATCTTTGCTCTGGAACCGTCTGGAAGGGTGAGTCAGCCATTTTTACCGCCGCCTGAGTTGCTTAGGCCGGCCGTTTTTGCCGCTCCACCCGTTTCATTGGGCAGGTTGAGCTGGCCTGGCTGGCCCCTTCCGATGGGCTCTTTCCGCAAGTCTCTTCAAACAGTGAGTCTTTTATTTGCTCTTTTTGTTCGTATAATTCGTTTGTTTTGGTTTTAAACGGTTCTTTATTACTTCGCCTTTCCCCCCCACCTGGTTTTGAGGTTTGTCGGTATTGTCGGCGACTGGTTGTGTGGTCTGTGGGCCTCTCAATTATTCGGGATCGAAGTGGTCTATGTGCCGCTCCACTCCCTGCCATCGTCTACCGTTAAACGGGTAGGATTTTGGGGCTGTAACTTGGGTAATTTGTCCTGGTACCCACACGGTTCACCTGTGAGTTCTTGCGTATCCAAGTCGCTATTTCGAATTGCCTAAACCTTGTGGAGGATCGGGGGGTTTTCGGTTAAACTTTGGTGTAGTCTGTCAAGGTGTGATTCGTAATTTTGCCCCATAAGTAATTCCGCGGGGACTTGTTAGTAACTGTACTGGGCGTTATGTGCTGGAGGTTGAGTAAACGGTTTACTTTTTGTTGGACATCCCCTATGTCCATTCTTTCTAGCCCTTCTTTTGTGAATCGGACCATTCTCTCGGCTCTGCCGTTGCAGCCGGATGGGCCGCGCGGTTAGGCATGTTGATACCTAGGGAGGCTAGGTATTTGCTCAATTGAAGCTTGTTATTGTGGTCCATTGTCCGAGACAAAGAACGCTGGTAGACCGTGTGGGTGGCGAAAAGTCTCAATTTTTTTATTAACGTTTTGTTGTCATTGATGGCATGATTTTTACTTTCAAGCCATTGAGTAGGCATCAACGACAACCAGAAAGGTATGCCCTTGGTTGGACCCGCGAAGTCAATATGAATTTAGACCATGGTCCCTAGGGGTCTCCCAGTCCCTGATGGTGCTTTGGAGGAGAAGGTCTGATTCCCTGCATTTATGGCAAGAGCTTACCAATACTCTATGTCTTATCAATACCTGCCACCACACATAGTCCTGGTCATGCTTTTCTTTTTAACCTTCCGGAGTGACCTCGTGCAATAACCTAGTACCCTGGGCTGCTACTTGGTTGGGATGACCACCCGATCTCCCCACCAACAAACCCCTTTTGAATAGAAAGTTCAGTCTGTCTGGACCGGAACGGTTTAAAAAGTTTCAGTTTTTGGGTCTCCGGCCAGCCTTTACCTACCCAGCAAGAACACGGGCAGTCATATGATCCTTAGTGGTGGCTCTTGCTACATCATAGGCAGATGGGTAGATCGGGACCAAGTCTCTATTTGCAGCGATGTCATTGCTGGTGCGGGTCTTCAATCAGTGGTTGGTAGGGTGCTCTGCTCAAGCGTCGCATGGAATTTGTTTCCCTGGCGATGTGTCAGAGTATAGGAATAGGCTGCAAGGAACTTGGACCATCTAGACAATTCTTTGGTGACAGTATGTTAGGCGTCGGCTGTTTCCCGCCAAAATTCCCATCACGTGGCTTTGTGATCCGTTATAAATTTGAAAAGCCCGCCCGTTACAGATATTCGTGGAAGCGGTTTACTCCAGCGACTATTGCTAGGGTTTCCCTGTCCAGTTGACTTGTAAATTTTGCTCAGTCTTTGATAGAGTCCTAGAATATTGAGACGGGTGCTTCTCCTGCATCAGGAAGTTGGTGGCTTGGACGGCACCTACTCAAATGGTGAAGCGTCGCAGGTCACTCTTAAAGGCAGTGTGTTGCATAATGGATGAGAATGTTTGTTGACGTTAGGTAATTTTAAATATTTTGAAAGCATTTCCTTTCTTTGCTATCCACAGTCCAGTTTGCCTTTTATTCTAAGAGACGGTGTAACGGTTCAGCTATAGTGGCCTTGTTTGGCAGAAATACATGATAAAAATTAATAAGTCCTAAAAAAGGCTTTGTAGTTCTGTTTTGTTCTCGGTTCAGGTGCTTCTTGGATTGCCTTGATTTTTTTATTCTGTGGGGTGGATGCCCTCACCTGCTATTGAGTAGCCCAAGAATTCAACGTTTTTTTCATTAGGCAGCATTTTCCTTTTTTACCTTAAGGCCAGATCCCTAAATTTTGTTAGTACTTTCTGTGAGTCTTTTTCTCAATTGAGTCTCATCTCTGGCCGAGATTAGGACGTCGTCAAATAAGGGAACGACCCCTGTATGCCATTAAGGAGACGTCATCAAACTTTGGAAAACGCCCGGTGCCACGCTTACTCCAAATTGGAGTCGGTGGCATTTGAATGCGCCTTGTGTGTGACTATAGTTTGCGTTTCTGCTGTCTCTGGGTCACTGGGAGTTGCTGTAGGTTTGCGCCAAGTCAGTTAGCAAAAACTTTGCCTTGCCAAGGAGATGAAGCAAATGTTGGACTACTGGCACCGGCGGTATGCGCTTGGTTGTAAAGCGTGCGTTCAGGTTGTCTTATAGTCACCACAGATTCTAATGGACCGTCAGGTTTTATGGTGTGACAATAGCGTGTTCCCATTTGGCGTGGTCACAGGTTCACACCCCTGGGTATTGCTTTGTTGAGTTGTTCTCTATCTTTGCCGTTAGTGCAAAAGGAACTCGTTCTGCTTTAATCTTCTTGGGGCTATTTGGTGGATCTAGGCTAAAGAAATAGGGTTCCCCGATACTTGCCCAGTGAGCGTCAAAACGTCTTGGAATCGCGGATGAGTCATCTTTCCCAACCGGTTTGTAGTTACTCGATCGACCCGGTCATCCCGATGCCAGGGTGCGAACCATTCGATGCCCAGAGGCTCGGTCTGTCCCGGTCGACTATGGTTAGCGGCAGTCTTTTGACATGTTGCTTATATAGGTACCCAAAATTGTCCCATGCCAATTACAGGATTCGGGTTTCCCTGTAGTCTTGAGAGTAAGAGTGTTTTTTGTAATTGTCTGGATTTGTGTGTCTGGATAGTTTTTAATGGTATCCAAGATACCATCGAAAGGAAGGACCGGAGTCCACTTCCATCTTACAGGGCTTCCCTTCGATTGTTACAGTCACTTTAACATTCGTGCCGCTTTCCGTCTGAGCGCTTTCTATAGGTGACGGTTTGGTGTGTATTGGCTCATTTCTCTTGTTGCCACTTTCTCTCCGCTCGTTTAGGCTCGGCTCGTGTGGGGAATTTTTGGTCTCGTGGGCTATAGTTTTCTTGTTTTGCAGACTTCTCGATTGTGCCACGTTTTTACCTACTGCAGATAGCATCGAGAAATCTGCATTCGGTTCGGGCATGGTTTCCTCTTGCAGCCAGCAGATTCCGCCAATTTCTTCTTTCGCGTCTTTTTTATTTGCGAGCAGACGGTGGACCTCGTCGTTCTTCCTCGTTGATTCGTTTCCTCTCTCGACTCTTCAATGGGTTGGTGGTGGTAGGTCTGTTCTTTCTTCAAGTTGGGGTTTTCTTCTTCCATTTTGTTCATACTTTCTTACAATTGTGACACTGTATTTCTTGCGGCTTCGTGCGCATGCTTCGCGATTGCTTCGGTCACAGTGACATTGGGCTTGTTTTAAAGCTACTTGCGCTGTAGTGTCTCTAACACTCCCAATACAGCGCCTCTCATCGCTTCGTCGGATGTTCTAGGAAGTTCACAACTCACCCCTCTATTTGTCCTTTAGAGCAGCACGAAGGTCGCGACGGTTCCCTTCTGCTGGTCTTTGCGGTCAGATTCAGCGCCTGCTTATTAACTTTGCCACACGGAGTGTAGTGTGGCTTTGAGGATTCTTTGTAGTTCTGGCACACGTTATTGCTAACATTCTCCGGTGGTTCGCAAGGGCTTTTTGCCATTTGAACACACGTTGGTTCGCAATGGGTAGGAATACAGCTGCTTGCGTTGTTCCGAGATTGTATCATTTCATGCTCTCAAGATCATTGGAGCGATTGTAGATATCCCAATCCTCATCGCTAGATATGAAGGGTTCGGGTGGTGCGTTGCTCCAGACATCTCTGCTAGGGTCTGGCTTCTGTTATCACACGGTGCAGGTTTCGCGTGTCAGGACACGATCACTTCGTCGCCAGCGTTTTTTATTCGGAAATACACGAGGTGAGACCGGTGTCAACTACAAAAGCTTTATGCATACGATAGTCAGAAGTATGGAACACTTGGCTGCAGCCGCAGCCAGCCTTTTATAGCAGGCTGGCCTGCCTGCTTTCAGCCTATGGCATTCCTTTTGAATTGCCGCCTATTCAGCAGCTCTTTGATTGGTTCTAGTGAACCAATCCACTTCTTACTTTACTGGACCAATCAGAACTGTAGTCTAGGATTCAACCATTTACATATAGAACACACCTGATCGCCATCCACTGTCCCAGGTGCACCTGATATCTAAACCTAAGTGACAACTTTGTCATCCAAAAGGTAGAAGAGGGAACCAGAGGGACAACAGAGAAGAAAGGATTGAGTGGATTGAAGTTGCCAGAACTTTGGGGGACCATGTCATATTGGAATCCAACATAATGCAGACCCAAGCAATAAAACCTGCATCTTAGACTTTAAAAGAGCTGATTTCAACCTGCTTCTTCCACTCAAGCATGTTTCCACCTAACATACAATTACAAGGGCAATCCCTGGATTGCTGTCTCTAGGCAATGTTATTGTGTGATGTCATAGTTTATGACTTCATTGCTTAGTAATGACAATCCCAAGCCCAACTGCCATCATAAGATAAGGACTACCTGTAATTCAACATCTTTATCTCCCTGTTCTGAAAGCTTAAGAAAAGATGAACTGTTTCTCAGTTTTGGCAATATTAAAATGAGTGGATTTCAACTTCCAGAATTCCATGCATCTTAAATTTGCTGAAGGTAAGAAATACTGAGTTAAATTAATGTCAACCAATTTGTAGACAAGAGGCCTTTGAAACTGCACAAACTTTATTTTGCATAAAGTAGGAAGACCTGGCTAAATTTGCCAAAATAAGGGTAAATATTTTATTAATTTTATTTGGTTTTAAAAATGTATACAAGGTGTTCAAAATAAAAGCTTCCCCTTGGCAATTTCCAGAAAGTTTCAACCCCATTCTAAAAGCAAACATGGACTTGAGAACAAAGAAGTGCAAAGTATAAAGAGCAGGAATTGCTTAGCAGAATAGTTAAAATATTAATATTTGCTAGATTTATATTTTACCTTTTCTCCAGGAGAGTCCATGGGGATTTCTATTCATTTTATCCCAGCAGCTACAAACTTGTGAATTTGGTTGAGCTAAGACAAAATCATCTTCTGAATTGATTTATTTAAAAAATTTCTACGCTATTTCCCACTAAAAGTGAGTTCATAGCATTAACAATTATCAATTGCCATTATAGTTAAAAAACATTGTTAAAAACCGACTACTGTAATATACCTGAAGACACTTGATAAAAAATGCAAATGTACACATGTGAAAAAGAAGATATACCTGAAATCAGTTGAAAGAAAATAAGAACCGGCAGCAATTTTAAAAAAAACTTATTTGGAACCTGAAGGCTACTAGGCATACTCTTATTATTTCATGCATTCTTGCTTTAAATAAAATTATTTTCCAAATTTCAATTAATCTACAAGTAATAGTAGATTAAGTAGTACTACAAGTAGTAGAGAGCCTGTTTTGTGTAGTGGTTAAGATATTAGCTGGGAACTGAGACACTATAAGTTCTAACCTTGCCTTAGGCACAAAGCCAACTGGGTGACTTCAGGCCAGTCCACCACTTTCAGCCCTAGGAAGGGGCAATGGAAACCTCTTCTGAAATCTTTTCAAGAAATCTGCAGGGATTCATCCAGACAATCGCTAGGAGTCAACATTAACTCTAAGCCTCAAATATATATGTACGTAGAGATAGTTCTTGGCTTAAAACCAGAGCCGGGACCAGAACTGTGGTTGGCAAGTAAAGAATGGAGCTCATTCTTGTGGTGCTTTGGAAGATTTCTTCTTCACATTATTTGCAGATGTAAGGTTTCTTAAGGGTCATGAGAATGGAGCATATTGGAGAAGGGAGCAAGGTAGCCTTGGTAAGAAGGGTATCTGCCTCACATAGATTGGGTTGGCCTGTCAGCAACTGGAGAAAGTGAAGAAGAGTAGGGTGCTGCCAAGTGCCTGGATTTTTATCACACGATCATGGGGACCCAGCTATAACTTTGGACACAGGTCTTAAGTCCCTTTGATCAGTGCCACCATAATTTCAAATGATTGCTGGATGGTCATAAATCAAGGACTATCTGTACATAGAGCAATAGAAACAAAATCTGAGAAGATCAACTAAAGCCTTCCTATTAGTATGAAAAATTAAAGCTGGCTGTGTTTCATTTTAATGCAAAGCAAAATACAGAGGTATAATGTTTGTGCACCTTGTGGGAAACGATATTCAGGGTCAACTGTTCCAGTATCCCCCCTTCAAAAAGGACTCCCCACCCCTTTTGTTTTTTGCAAGGACCGTGGAGGTTTACAACCATGGCAGGAGAATTCCAAAGCTGGGAATCCTTTCCACCCCTGGTCTTTCTTCTCTGTAGTTATAGTCTCCTATAGTCCTGGGACTTTATCCTAGGAATTTAAAAAGTTGCAACCTCATCATAGCACACTTCTCTGCTGCATAAAACTTTTAATATTCTGCTCTTCCTCTTTTTATTTTTATCATCCGTATTGCTTGGTGTCCCTATAATTTCAGGAAAGACAGCTTTACAGTCTTTTTAAATGAAAAGCTTCACCTACTTATTATGATGCAGACCACAGATCCAGCATTCTTAATCTTGATGGCATCTTTTTTTGGCCAAGGTCTCCAGTCTTTGCTAAAGAAATTTTAGGAGTGCCTGAATCAGCTTCTCATTGCTTTCAATATTCAAGCTGATTTGGTTCAGAGGGTGATTGATTTGGGAAAACTGAATTGACACTTGGAATTACATTGTCAAATGGGGTTGACTTGGCTCAGAAAGTTGATCCAATTGAATTCAACGATTTAACATTGCTTGTAGGAGTCAGAAAGTCAATTCAATGTGGGGATTTGATAAATAATTTTTGAGCTGAGTTGCGAATTCTGATTCTCAAATCAGAATTTTATGCCATCCTAATTATGTGATATTTTTTGGTCTTTGCAAACAACATTGAAAGTTAGGTTTTAGAAACTGCTTTGTATCTTGCAACCTATAATTACAGATAAAACAACAGAAAACAAAACAAGGAAGATAGGAAAGAATTCTCTCTCATGGAAGCATTTTTCCAGGAGAAAAGAGAAAGAACAGGTTCACAATACTGTGCAATTACAGCCAGGATTATACCCCTTCTGATGTCTATGGATTTTATCATTCTATGCCCACATTATTATTATTATTATAAAAATCTATGTTTCCGTACCATATGCTTTTTCTCCATAACATACACATACACACACACACAAAATCTCCATCCAGTTAATCCTCTGAAAGAAGTAATATCTTAGTAGTAGCCATAAGGTATGCTCAAAAAGTCAAGATGGCAATCACCAAGATATGATCAAAGCTTTGCCTGTTGTCCATAAAAAAGAAAGGGCTTTGATCACACTGTGGCAGCTGTGACCCATTTTGATTTTTTTTTTACTTTATAAGATCTTATTTGACCTTAAAAATGGGGAAGCATCAATCATCATGTTTTTTTAAAAAAAACTCATACCCTGTGGATATCTCTTGAATA
The DNA here is from genome assembly GCA_004320025.1 of Laticauda laticaudata. Lineage (NCBI taxonomy): Eukaryota > Metazoa > Chordata > Lepidosauria > Squamata > Elapidae > Laticauda > Laticauda laticaudata. The sequence goes on from BHFT01001534.1 coordinate 30,392, forward strand.
TATGCAGAAAACCTTTTTGCATTTTTCAGGAAGTCATTCTTTTGGGTATACAAGTTACAACTTTCCAACTTCTTCTAATATTTTTTTCTGTATACAAGAATTTTATATATATTTTTTTAATAAAAGGAGCAATGGAACAATACCTTCAGCATATAATTACACAGAAATTTGGTGGTGGTGGTGACATTTGTAAGACAATTTGTAGGAAATTAATATGGATGTTTATTATTGATAAATTCAGCTAAGGATAGCACTTATCTGACCTTGATCGAACTCAGAAAAGCAAAGGAAGATTCCTTGTCAATGCTTGGACAGAAATTCTAGCTGAAGACCAGATCAGAGCAGACCAGATCAGATCAGGGAAGGAGGGAAGGAAGGAAAGAGGGAAGGAAGCAAGGACTAGTCAACAGAACTCAATATCAACTTGAGAACATTTTATTGATAAACATTTATTGTTCTTGAATCTTTTGATTTTTTTCATAACTGGAGTACATCATACTGATCATTTAGCATTGTTCTCTTGTTTTATTTCTTTTCCATTTGTCCTCTGAGCTCCCACTACTTAGTCCCTTCAGAATCTAAATTCTGTTCATAAGAAAGTATATGAATAATTCAAAAGGAAGGCTATGCATACCTCTTTTGATTAATGGTTTGGAAGGCAGATGGTGGGTCTTTCTTAGCAAAGAAAGAAAAAGAAGAATAGGACAAAGCAAAGATATAAGAACTTGTCAAATGGTCCAAATTGATTGATGTTCCTTGATGGACAGGAATAAAGATAAGTACAGGGGAAACAGATTTATCCAAAATTATTACCTATTGCCAAGAGGCAAGAGGAAGGAAATCAGTAATGTAAAAAGGAAGCCATTTATTATTTTTAAGAAAGAGCTCCAATATCTTCCTTGCTTATATCTTAAAAGCTGGCAGAGGTCAGGACTTTATTTTGTTGAATATTTGCAACATTCAAGTCACTGTAGATGAAAATGTCATTGTTGGTTGGCCTATCTTGAGTCTGAATGTATTTTCTAAAATGTAAAAATGTTAATTATTATTAAAGAACGATCATACAGTCAATCTTCAATGAATGGTACTTCTATCTAATTGATTCAAAATGGCCTTATTTTAAAGACATATTTATTCATTGTTAACCGATCCATGGTTTACTGAATAAAGCAGAGTGCCTGGTTTAATTCATACAATGTTTAGCAATGAATTTAAGTCTTCAAAGGCCTATTTTAGACATTTTGGAATAACCAATAACCAATTTTGGCTGTTTCATGGCTGTTTTGATCCAACTCTAATACACATAGTGTAATAAATCAAAGGATTAGGGGACGAAAGAGAAACTTACATCCCAGTGAATACCAACCTTAATTTAGATGTTGGGCAACCAGCTCATGAAAACCTTCCATCACCTAAGAAAGAGAAAATCATAGGAACAACAGTGGATGAAAAGTAGTGGATCCATCCTTCCACACTTCTATGGAGGCCCAAAACTATGCAACTCCAACATACCTTTTCATCCAATTCTATCAATAACAGGGACTCCAATTTACAACATAAGTTTGGACACTTAGAGGAGTCAGTACTCTTCCCCTACAGTGCCTCCAGAAATCAGTGACCCAAAAATAAAAGAAGATGAAACCATGGCCTCATTTTATGTCATTCTTTATGCCCATAAATTCAGAACTAGTGAAAGAATCCATGGCAGCAGTACTATGCAATAACCCCACCCCAAACATACCAAATGCACAAAGATTGAAATAGCCAGAACCATGGACCTCATTCACCTCTGCATCACTACCTATTTTCAGTTTGATGTACAGATATAATAACAAATGAGAGGAACATCCATGGAATCACATTCTCAGGTTTCATAACGGAGACTAGTATAAAGCAACATCTAGACACTATTGTACTCCCACACATACAATGAAAGCATTTGTCTTTGTCATAATAAAAAAGGAACAACTAAAGAAGACACATGAAACAATCAGCAGTGTGTTCAAAGGGATAAAATTCACAAAGAAAAGAAAAAACAGTATCTTAGATACCTTCATGAGCAGAGGAAATGAGAGCAAATTAGAAATGCAAGTCTATCAAAAAAACCACTCACACAAACCAAGAGCTTCATTATCAAAGTAACAACCCAACCTCCCACAAGAAGAGCTTTGTAATAACATAATTCAGATAAATACCTTGCAACGCCCTGGAATACCAGAAAAGGGAAACAGACTGCCTATGTTGGTTAAACAGTATATAGTTAGTTTGGGAATGAGAGCTGTCCCCTTAAGGGAATGCCTTATGAGAAATGTAGTTAATGCCTCATGGGAGATGTAGTTCATGTCATGTGGTCACATCTGTAATCCTGATTGGTCACTGAAGTGACCTCTAGTTGGGTTAGGGGGAGCTTTGTTCATTCCTACCTGGACCCCAGCATCATGTTGGAGCCTTCCTTTGCTGTATCATTATGGGATGAAGATAACCATCTTTTCACACTATGAAGACAACAATGCAAAGATTGGACATTAGATGAATCTCAACATAACTGTGAGTTATACCTTAAGGATGCCTAATACAATCCAATAAATAAACTTCGTATGGAAGCCTTTGTAGTTTTTAACTACCTGTCTCTATATTCAGCCAGAAAATTAGAGAGACAGCAAACTGCCTACACAGCATCTTCTAACAAAAGAGGTATCCATGCAACTTTATTGAAAAGGGCTGTCCCAGTCAACACACTATAGTACAGCCAACACAAGATTTGAAATGGGTAACGTTAACATATATTTAAACATCACAGAAACAATAACCAGCCATCAACAACAAACCATCTAAAACCCTCAAAAGCATCTTAAATAAGCCAAAAGACCCAATAGCCAAAGAAGAAGAAAAAAACAGACATCATCTACAACATAAAATCTATGGACTGTAACACTAGCAGCCACTATGTTGGACAGACAGGGAGAAGACTTGCAGAATGTGTCCATGAACACCAACCAGCAATCAAAAGATACAATGAAAATTCCTTAATCCCACCACACATAGACAGACTGAGAGCATATTTGACTAAACCAAATCCAAAAATGCTACAGAACTTCTGGAGTTTGGCATTCAGGCAAATTAGCCATCAACACACACATAGAAAGAAACCATATTTATATTATTCAAAAGAGACTAAGAAGGAAACAAAAAAATGCATCCAGAGAAGCAGTGATAAATACCAGCCAAATATTTAGGCAGAAAACAATACCCTAATCAGGGACCTACCAAGGAGAAAACCATACCTGTAGCAACCCTTGCAAGGCAAGCTACAGTATATAAACAGAGAGCAAACCCCACACTCATTAGCATTGATGAGGTTACCTAGCTGGGTAAAAGAAATGTCTACAAGTAAACAACCCAGATTAGAGAGTACCCAAGGAACTCCAAAGTTTGACTCCAAGCTACTTTTTCTTCTTTGGAAATAATAGTTTTGTTGTTCTATCCTTGAGGATCTCAAGCTAAACCCCAAATACTTTGTCCAGAAGAGAGGATTCATTGGAAAAGGTCCTGATGTTGGGAAAGACTGAAGGGGATGGCAGAGGATGAGATGTTTACTTTTATCAGCATAATGGGCATGAATTTAATCAATCTGGGAAACAGTGGAGGAGAGGAAAGCCTGGCATGCTATGGACCAGAAGATTGTGAAGAGTCAGATTGAACAACAACAAAAACAATGTGCTTGAGGACCTCTCCATTTCCCTTTCTTTCTTCAACTAGCAGAAAATTTGCAGAAGCTCAACCCTACTGCAGTTTTATATGGAACTCTGAGATCCTACAAACCTTACCACATTATCTCAGCCAATCTTCACAACTGAGCAACACAGACTGATCAAATAACCCCAATCTATGTGCTTTCTTTGGGTGTGCATATTTTTCACTGCAGGAGAAATCACGTGCAAATTTGCTCAACTGAAGTGTGTGTGATCTGCCTGTCTGCTTCTTAGGAACAGGAGTCATAGCTGTCATTCAGTTAGAGGCCTTTGGTTGTTAAAATTAAATAGATACAATTAAATGCTAACTTGGAATTACAGGCACAACGGGAGTTTGAGAGATATTGAGTTGAATTCTACAAGAATAAACAGAAGCCCTGTTTGATTTAGCTTGGGTTATATTTCAACACTAATTAAAGTTTAGTGGTGTAGCATTTCCTTGAATAAAAAACACAGCTTGTCCTCCCAAGATTGTTGCGCTAGCAGCAAAGAGACACAAACTTGCCATCCGATTTCTCACTTGCTGTTTTCTTGACAACTAACCAGCTGCACGCTACATCATACCCATAATGACACTTTTTAAAAAATTTCTCCAAATTTCTTGGCTGTAATAAACCTGAGCTGCTCTAAGGTAAAGGACTTATCAGTAGCAGTTTGCTCTTAATTTCACTGATTTAAATCCCAAACCAAGTTATTCTTTCCCTCCTGATCTCGCAGAACACAATAAAAAACAAAGCTCTCTGAGCTTGGTTGCTTTATTGCAGACATTTCTTTACCAAACCTAGGTAACATACAGATAGTCCTCAACTTATGACTACAATTGAGCCCAGAATTTGTGTTGCTATGTGAGAAATTTGTTTTGACCCATTTTATGACTTTTCCTGCTACTGTACATTTTTTACGTGAATCACTGCAGTTGTTAAATTAGTAACATGGTTAATGAGTGGATCCAACTTCCCCATTGATTTTGCTTGTCAGAAAATCACAGGAGGAGACACTGTGATCTGGAATATTGCAACCATCGTAAGTGTATGCCAGTTGCCAAGCAGTTGAATTTTGATCAAGAATTTCGACTGTGGGGATGCTCCAATGGTTGTGTGAAAAATGATCATAAGTCACTTTTTTCACTGCTTATTCTAACTTTGAAAAGACACTAAATGAATGGCTGAGGACTACTTGTAGTTGGGAAGCTTGGAAACTTACCCCTTTCCTGCAGTTATCTCTTGCAATTGGTATTTGGAAGTATGCAGCCATTAATTAGTAGGTAACATTTGAATCTTCAGTGTAATAGCTCTTAGTAGACCACTTGTCATTAATTTATTCAATTCCCCTTTAACATTATCCAGCCGGTGGCTATTACCAGGCTTTGTGCTAATGAATTCCACTGATAAATTATCTGCAAAGTTCTTCCTTCTGTCTGTTGAAACCACAGGAACTTGGCCACATTTTACATCACATCATCCTATTTATCACACCAACTATTGATTTTTGCCTAAGCAGCATTCATAAGTAAAGGCAACTGAGCTAAATTCCACGCTAACTGATGGAACTTTCTTCCTGGTAGATGTATTTAGGCAAAAAAGCTAAACAGTTCAATTACAGTGCTGTTCCCTAAATAGAAAATGAAGTTCATTGCCTATAGCAGAGCACCTGCTTGGTTTTAATGCTTGTTATTTCTACTCTCCTTTAACTTGGGGGAATTGACCTTCAAATCACCTCATGTGATTGAAAACAAGTGTGCAGATATAGGAAGGATGAAGCCTAAACTCAGATGAAGACTGTAGGAGAAATACCTTTCACTATTTTCCACAAGAGTTTAAACTTGTTCTAAAATGGGAGATTAGCATACAATTCTTATGAAGCCCAAATTTTGTCATATGGTTAGAGGCAACAAAGCTGACCTAAAAATTGGCAAGGGTGCAACTATTCTATACAAATAGTCCTCAACTTAGGGCCACACTTGAGCCCCAAATTTCTGTTTCTAAGTGAAACATTTGTTAACTGAGTTTTGCTCCATTTTATGACATTTTTTGCCACGTTAAGTGAATAACTGCGGTTAAGTTAGTACCACACAGTTGTTAAGTGAATCTATTAAGTGAATTTTCCCATTGCTTATTAGAAGGTCACAAAAGCTGATCGCACAACCCCAAGGCACTAAACATGAGTCAGTTGCCAATCATCTAAATTTTGATCACATGACCATAGGTATTGTCAGGCGGAGCTCCATTCAAAATCCAGGAAAGAAATACTTAGACTCTTTAGTTTAGAGAAAAGATATCTTTT
>BHFT01001535.1:0-19650 GCA_004320025.1 Laticauda laticaudata
GCTATTGAAAAAATTGTGAAAATAGTTATAAGATATGGATTAGAATGTATAAGATAAATATGTATTGAGTTTATGTCAGTATGGAGAACTGATAACCCGGGGACACACTGTTTTCAAAAAAAGATATTTTATTTGTATTTATATGTTTTGTGAAAACTTAAATAAAACTTTTATTAGAAAACAGAAACAGCTGTGAAAGTCTGACTCACAGACGAACACAATACAGAAGTCTGATGGTGGCAGATGAGATTCTGCCAAAACGTTGCTTCAACTTTAAAAGCACAACTATAATGACGTGGAAAAATACCCAAAGCTGAATACCATACATGTAAGTACACGCGAAAACTTAAGAATATGTGTGTGTGTGTGTGTGTGTGTGTGTGTTTTCTTAAGTTTTTGTGGGTATTTATATGTTTTGTGGGCTTTTTTGTTTTGATTGGCTGGCAACATTGTGTTTCCTGTATTGGAGGCTTTTTGTGCAGCTTTACTCCGAGTAAATGGATGGCTATCATTTATTAGGAAGCTAGGTTTCATCTGGGTGTCTGGTTGGGGTGTGTTTGAGCTGGAGGTATCAGGGGGGATCTGTTTGTGCCCAGGTGTTTGCTTGGCTTGTGGTGTGGATATCTTTTTGTTTAAGAGTGCAGGCTTCCAGATAATTGACAGTCTGGTGGAGTCATCTCTTCTATTCATGCTTTCAGGTCTTTTTTCAATCTCTATGGCTCCTCTGATAATTCTGTAGCTGGGATTTTCCATAGTGGCTAGGGTTTTGGTACCATTGAAATCGATGCTATGTCCTGTAGTTTTCATGTGTTGGATGAGTGAGGAAGTGTGTTCCAGCTTTTTCACTGAATTGTTGTGTTCATCCAGGCGGGTACTTATTCTTCTATTGGTCTGTCCCATGTATGTGGCCGGGCATGATGCACAGGGGACTTCATATATGCCTTGGTTTTCCAGATCAGTTTTATCTTTGGGGTTTCTTAGATGGCTGCTATTTTTCTGTCTGTTTTGAAGGCAGTCTTGATGTGATGCCTGATTTTGTCTGTAGTACTACTTATGTAGGGTAGGACAGCTGTTCCATAGGTCTATTCATCTTCTAAGTCTCCATTATGTCTTAGTGTGTTTTTATGGATCAATCAAGTGATTTTGCTTTTCTGGAAGCTATTGGCTGTCAGTACTTTAGTCAGCCAATCAAGACAAAAAAAGCCACAAAACAGACGGAAGATATTAGAAACACCAATCAAGCAGAACCCAGCAAGCCCCAAGACCAATAAACATAGACCAAGGCTCCCAACCAATCAGGATGAAGAAAAAAACCATTCTGGAACAACAGTAGGCTAGCACCAAATTTAAAACTGAAACGGCTGTGAAAGTCACAGACGAACACAATACAGAAGCCTGATGATGGCAGATGAGATTCTGCCAAAATGTTGCTACAACTTTAAAAGCACAAGTGTAATGACGTGGGAAAATACCCAAACAAAGCTGAATACCACACACACACACACGCACACACACACACACACACACACACACCTTGCAGCAGGAATCCTTCCCTTACAAGGCATGATGCCAGGAAAATTTGCATTCGAAAGGGTTTCTCTGTAAATTTACATTAAAAGCTAGTTCCAAGTTGCATACTTTATCATGCTTTATATTTGGCATATTTTGCATACTTTATCTGTCTGGAAAAGTTGCCAAAGAAAACAGATGCCAGTCTGAAGGAAACAGAGAGCCAGTTTGGTTTCGTGGTTAAAGCATCAGGCTGGAGACCTTGAGTTCCAGTCTTGCCTTAGGCACAAAGCCAACTGGGTGACCTTGAGCTTGTCATAGGAGGCACCACTTCTGAAAAACACTTCCAATAAAACTGCAGGGACTTGTGCAGGTAATCTGTGAGAATTGGACAAAATTAAATGGAATAAATAATAATAATAATTTATGTTAAAAACTATTTCCAGGTTGCATACAACGTTGAAACGTTGCCAAGGAAAACAGATGCAGGTTTTTGAAACTGCTTTTTGAGCTGATTTTAAACTAGAAAACAGTGTAATTAACCTCAATTTATGCTACCAGATATTACATAACATGTTCTTGAATAACCACTCCCCTAGAAATCCATGACAGTTGATATTTCTATTCCAGATCCTTTTTCCAATCAAATGCAATGGAATTAGTTGGAGGATTATCTTTATTCCCTCCCACAGATACATTTCTTTCGTAAACAGTACTATAGCTAAGCAAATAACAAACATCAACAAACATTAGTCATACTGCCTCCTTCTCTCCATGCAAAGGAAATGAGAGACAAGTGCTAAAAATGATATCTTTATTACTGTTGCCATCAGTGATTCATAGTCTGCAAAACATACCTGTTTTCAAGTTTCCTATCTAGATCCGTGTTTCCCAATCCAAACAATTTCCAGATATGTGGACTTCAAATTCTGCAATTCTACAGCCAGCATGGCCATAGATGAGAATTCTGGGAACTGAAATCCACACACTTGGAAGCTGCCAAGTTTGGGAAAAACTAGTTTCAATGATTTAGAATCTTGAAGTCTCTTTTCTAGTCATTTGGTGGATCCAATTGGAGTTTGATGTTAGCGAAAAAAAAATTCACCATTATCTATTCTCTACATTTCTGTATGAATGCATGTGCATGAGACTGAGGGAGGAATGGGAGAATATAATGTCTACATATATTCAATCCATTAATGTGTTCTTCATCAGAGCTCCAGAAAGAAGGAAGTGAAATATTTATGAAATTCAAAACATGGACATTTCAGTATTATTTCATGTGACGAGAACCTGAAGGAGTAATGGGTTCATTACGTTATATCCACCGGCTTTTATTCTTCCTAATGTTCCAGTTCAGTTCTCAACCACAAAAGTAGTGAAATATATTTTCAAATATATATATTTTGAGAAGAAAACATTGATATGTCATATTTTGAGAGTATACATTAAGTAATGAGTAAAATACAATGGAAATACTATCTAAGCACACAGATGCTATTTTTGTGCTTTTTAAAGAAATGGCAAATTAATATAGAAATGGGTTAAAATGAATTTATGAATATACCCTTGAAATAGTGAGGTGTATCAGAAATAAACAGACTAATTTTATAAAGCAGAAGGTGGAGATTCCTCTCTCTTGCACTTTAGGTAGACAATCTTAATCAAAACATCTTTGAAATGTTAATAATTTCCCCACTCAAAATTCAGTATTACTGTAGTCCTTTTCTGCATTCACAGTATCAACACAAAGAGATTTAATAAATAGATCTGTCATAATAGATTGGCAACATGATATCCACAATGAAAGCTGCAAAGTAGATATAGCCTCATTTAATTTCGTATTTGGTATAATTTAGTATTTGCCTGGATCAGTTGTGTGTTGATGTTCATGAAATTATATATCCTTTTATTGACACTTACACATTTTTGTTTGCAAAATATATAAGCAATTAGAAGGTTTTCTTTTCTGAATTCAGTCCGGTTCCTGGACGCTAATCATAAATCAGAAGGAGCAATGAAAATCTGCAAATGCTTGATGCTATTAAAAGCTGCTGATAGAACTAGCAAAATTTAGTTCCCTTCCACATCTCTTGGGGTGGGACATCCATCATATATTGTATGATTGAGCTTTCACCATTGAGACGTTGGGGCACTGCACTATAGTTTTGTTCTCGTTTCCAAGCCCATTTCCAGAAGATGGTGCTGTGGAATTTCTATTGAATCAGATGTTCCAGAATCAAGAATCAGTAAGGAATTAGATGAGGACCAATTGACTATGGCTCAGATCTCACAAGCTGAAGATGCCATGGTTATATGATTCCCCTGTTGAAAGAGATGACATTCAATGTTGTTTTTTTCCTGAAGGAAAAAGAGGGAGGGGGGAATCTGCGTTTCCTGTAAGGATAACATTCACTGTTTTAGCTATACTTATGCTTTTGGCACTTTTACATTTCCACCATTTGAGATTGAGGGTCCTATACAATTTGCTAATATTCCTAAGCTGTACGATGGAGTTTTGCTTGTGCAAATGTGATGCAAAGGCTACATGGGAAGAAGGACAGCAGAAACAAATATATCAGAGCATCTGTGCAGGGGAAACATGGGACAAGAGTGATAAAAGCAATATCTCAGAATGGGGATACAAGATCTTCCACTTTTAAATATGCACCATATTGTGTGCACCCATAAAAGGGGTGGAGTTTGAAGTGCAACAACAAAATGCTGCCCTCACCAGAATGATAACAGCCACAAATTCCTGCAAGCACTTAATTAAGTGTATTAAGTGTTGATTCTCCACTGAGGTTGCTCAAGTAACATCAATTTCCATCAAGGAAATTGTACATGAGCCTAATTGTTTCAAGCAGCAACAACAAAATGTATGTGCGTGTACCCTATTTAGGTAGACCTCAATTTATAACTGCAATTGAGAACAGGATTGCCAGCCAGCCATTGGCAAAGTGAGTCATACCCAGTATTGTGACATTTTTTGCCATGTGTCAGGCTTCGTGAAATGCCTCGCTCCGCTCGACAGAATCTGAAGCTTAGGGGAGTGAGGGAGAAGGAGTGGAGGAAGAAAACAATGCTGCTGGGTAACATTCTAATGGTTGATAATTTAAGTTGAGGAGGGGAACTCAGGAACTTATTTACATGTCCACGATTGGCTATGAAGAATTGGCAATGAACAACACCAGGACAATAAATCCATGAAGAGGGGGAGTAGAGTTGATGGTGTTTACCAACATGTAACATTAAACCGGGTGAAGGATTAAGGAGAGCGACTGCAGGAACAGGAGGCATACAGGGTAGCTGGGAATCACGGGTAGTTAGTATGTGATGTAGGTTGTCACATTATAGGATTAATAGCAGTGGTGGGATTCACATTTTTTTACTACTGGTTCTGTGGGCAAGGCTTGGTGGGTGTGGCAGGGGAAGGATACTATAAAATCTCCAGTCAGAGGTGGGATTTGCCAGTTCTCTAAACTACTCAAAATTTCCGCTACCAGTTCTCCAGAACTGGTCAGAACCTGCTGAATACCACCTCTGGTTAATAGGGTAATTGGGAAGTAAGTGCAGGGCGGAGATAGACTGCAATTAGGTGGGTGGGGTAAAGGGTTCAATTACAATGAAAGAAGATTGATTTCAGTGCTAACCTTGCTTGGTTTATCTGTGCTTGCCAGTTACTGTGCTAGGAACAATAAAAAAGAATTACAAACCACTCAGTTTGTAACTTATTGCCTACGCTCTGCAGAATCACAGCTAAGACCCTGGCTGTTAAGTGAAACATTGCAATTAATTGAACAATGCAGTTGTTAAACAAATACGGCTTCCCTCATTGATTTCGTTTGTCAGATGCTGGATGGGAAGATCTCAAATGGTGATCATATGACCACAGGATGTGGCAACTGTCATAAATATATACCAGTTTCTAAGAACCCAAATTTTGATCATGTGACCATGGAGATGCTACAAGGGTCATAAAGGTGAGAACTATCACAAGTCACTTCTTTCAGTGCCATTGCAACTTTGAACAGTCACTGAACGAACGGTTGTAAGTTGAGGACAATGTACTTGTGGACTTTACTACTACATAAGACTTGGTTTCCCATGTTCAGGATTGATTTCCATTGCTTTAGAATTGATAAACACACCCACTGGTTTTGTGTTGATATCATCGCTAGAAGTTTCAAAAGGCTTCCTATTTCTTCACCCTTATTCAGTGGATTAGGATGCAATTCTGTTTGCATTACTATGTAAAGCAGGGTGTGGGATCCGGCCCATGGGCTGCTTAGATCTGGCCCATGGGATGCCCTAGAAACAGCACAGGACTGGCCCACGGTGCCTCTGCCTTGGAAAATGGAGCTCGAGAGGGCCTCACTATTTTAGGCTGTGATGGCCTCCTGCTGCCCTCTGAGGGCAAAAATGGAGCTTGGGGAGGTGCAGGTGGCCCCCTCAAGCTCTGTTTTTACTGGCAGAGGGTAACAGGAGGCCACTCTCCTGTGATACTGTGCCTTTGTCCCAGCTGAAAATGGAGCTTCGTAGCCCATTTTCACTAGCAGAGCACTCAGGCCACTACCAGCCCTGCTAACTCTCACGGTTCTGCCGTGAGTCTCACGATTTTTTGTCATTTCTGTGGAGGGAAGGAAATGAAAATATTTGGAAAGTTGGGAGTCCTGTTTCTTTGACTTCAATAAAAAATAAAATCCACTCAGTTGCAAATGTTTCTTACCCACATGAAAGTTGAAGCTGTTTGCTAGCAGAACACTTAAATGAAGGCATTCTTTCAATACTGCTTTGGGGTTTTTTTTCTTTTCAATTGTGAAGTTGATTCCCTTAGCCTTTGACAGTTTTTCATGATTTTTTTTCCTTTCCAATCTAAAATGTTGAGCTAATTCAATTTATCTTGTCCATTTTACTCACACAACAGAAACATATCTATGATAAATTAATGTGATATAGATAATTTGGAATGTAGTGCAAGAATTCAATGCACACCAGTGATACTATATTACCTAAGGATATAAAATTTTTAATTTAAAAAGTTAAAGGTCCATAAATCATATTCTATCTGTTCTTGTTAGTGTTTTTGACAACCTATTTTGGGATAATCTCATTCTTTTTTCAGATGGCAAATATTTCAGTTTAACTTTTTTTTCCTAAAAAAGTTGGTAAAGGGAGAGACAGGAAGAGTGCAATTCTTAATGAACTGAATGTGCCAATTCCAGGCTCTCAGATAAATAATGGAAATGCTTGGCTATCCTTGGTTTTAGAGAATATGACTGTAACATGCCTCTTCCAAGTCATCCCATTCTGGAATCCTCAAAACATTTATATCCAAATCCAGGTAACCACCACTGATAAACATATCACAATAGGAAATTAATTCAATACAATTTATTATAACATTGGTAAGGATAACTGTCCTTCCAATTGATATGAGGTCAGAAATGACCCTGACAGACAATGGCCCAAAGATAAGCCAAAATTGATTTTAAAAACAACATTATTTTCAGGAGCTGGACATCAAAAGACACTTTTTATAAACATTTTTAACAATACCATTTTTAGGGGTGGGATTCTACGAGTTCGCACCTATTCGCTAGAACCAATTGTTAACTTTCTAAGCAGTTCAGAGAACGATTGTTAGAAGAAATTACTGGCCTAATCCTGTAAGGAAGGCAGGAAGGAAACATTCTGGTGTTGCTTATAGAAACTGACTCTCCATTAATCCTTATTACATTCTTGGCAGGACTAAACTTCCCCTCCTTTGCTGGTACTTTGCTTGTGTGGAGTGACCATTCAAAGTTACAAAGGCACTGAAAAAAGTGACTTATGACCATTTTTCACACTGTTGCAGCATCCCCACAGTCATGAGAGACCAGGCGAGGAGATGCGTGCCTTGATGTGAGTGATGTTGAGTTGGCCACACCCAGCCAATAATATGAACACCAAGCCAAGCCCACCAACTAAGCCACATCCACAGAACCAGTTGTTAAAAAATTTGAATCCCACCCATGACCATTTTCCATTGTAATATGTTCAGAAGTGAAGTTTGATGTTTAATTGGTCAAAAAGCATTACCCTCCTTACAAAATGATATATTTGCTTTCACTGATGTCAGTGCATATCCAAATCAGATATACAATGAAGCATCAAGATGTCATTCAGTTGCTATATTATTTCAAATTACCTATGAAACTTCTCTCCCAAATAATACCTTTATTGCTTCAATTGGATTTATTTGCCAATGGTGCTGTTAATAAATCTGGTTGCCTATATAATATGATAATGTGCCACATTTTCTGTGATTGGTTGGAATTATTTGTATGACTGAAGCAGCGATAAAACAAAATGCTGAAGTTGCAGATGGTGGCAACAAACAGGACTATGAAGTTTAAATATTTCTGTAATGAGGATGCTGCCAAAAAGATTTTTTGCTCTGTCCTCTTGAGTTCTTTCTTTTCAAATACTAAAATTAGAAAATGTTTGTTTCATGTCCTTTAAGCCCCTGTCACACTGCACCAATGGATGGAAAGAGGATGTAAAATGGAGAAAAACACTGCCATCCGTTGGTTAATGCAATGCTTCCATTCTGTACTCACTACCTCCGTTTTGCTTCCTCTCTATCCGTATTCATTTATTGATGTTTCATCCACTCAGAAAGTTTTGAACTGCTCAAACTTTTGAGTGGAAAATGTATCCAATGCATCCATTCTGCATCCGCTAGGCATCCGTTCTGCATCCGTTACGTATCCGCTATATCGCTAGGCTCCGCTGCGCATCGCGCAACTCCATCCGCTCCAGCGGAAACAGACGCAGGGAGGAAGCGGAACGGACGTGGAACGGATGCAGAACGATGCCTGGCAGATGCAGAACGGAAACAAAGCATTTAAAACGGGAAAAACATTCGCAGAGGGGACCTATCTCGGATATTAAGGATGTCTAGAGGATGCCTAAAGGATGCAAAGGGACACCTAGAGAAAACCTATACTGCCTATAAAAAGGGAACAACTCACCTGGATCTCACTTTCAGACCAGCAGCGCCTGTGGTGCAGACTCTGCAGCCTTCATCTGACTCTTCCTCTTCACAGCATCCAGTCATGTCCACCGTGGATCGTAACAAAGTCCTTTTGGCAGCCACCATCCTTCTGCAACAGTGCGAAGCCATCTACAGGCTCTTGTGAACTCTACTACGGGAAGAAAAAGAGGTGGCCAAGAAGCGTCAGGGTCCGAAGATGGATCGACAGAAGAGCAGAGGATGGACTGTACAACAAGCTGATGGTGGAGCTCAGGAACGAAGACCATTCAGAGGAAAGACCTGCTGCCGGACAGATTGACAGCCTTGCCTGTCCTGCCTTCATGCCTGCCTGCAAGCCTTGCTTCCAGCCTCCCTGCCAGCCTCCCTGCCAGCCTTGCTGTCTGCCTGCCTGAGCCTTGCTGTCTGCCTGCCTGCCAGCCTTGCTGCCAGCCTCCCTGCCAGCCTTGCTGTCTGCTGCCAGCCAGCCTTGCTGCCAGCTGCCAGCCAGCCTTGCTGCCAGCCAGTATGCCGCCAGCCTTGTGCCTGCCTGCCAGCCTTCCTGCCAGCCTTGGTACCTGCCTGCCTGCCAGCCTGCCTGCCAGCCTTGGTTCCTGCCAGCCTCCCTGCAGCCAGCAACCCACAAACCATGGGGAAAGAACAGAAAGGCCTCAGCCATCTTCTGCCAGCCCTGGCAAGAGGGATAGGGCCACCATCCCACCCCCTGGCCCTCACTCTGGTTCTGCTGGGGCTTCTGTAGCACAGGCTCGCTCTTCTGGGGCTGGAGCTTCTGCTGCTTCTGGTGGAGCTGATGATGGGGGGATCAGACAAGCAGACTCCAGCACCAGCCACCTCCACAGCACCTGGACCCTTTACCCCTGAGACTGAACGACCAAGAGGAGTGCCAGAGACTCATTTTGTTTTATAGTAGGCTTCTTGTTAATAAAGTCTATCTTTGATTCACCACTTGCTTCATTTCTTTTTTTATATAAAGTCTTGGTGGAAACTTTTAGAAATGGTTTAAGTCTTTGCAGGCTTGAGGGATGGGTTAAGATAGCAGTGGGATGGGCAGGGTACCTGTGGGATGTGTAATAGCTGTGGGATGGGTAAGGATAGCAGTGGGATGGCAGGGATACCTTTGGGATGGGTAAATAACTGTGGGATAGATAAACCTCCAGTGCAAGCATAGTGGGGCTGGATGGTCCACCCCCCAGGTGCCACACCTATGGCCCTTTATTATCAATAATAATGTTATCAATCATCTACACATGTCAACATAAACACAACTCTTATTAATGCCCTCTTCATTGTAGGGCCACTCAACATACATGGCACAACCTCATCATGTTATGCCACCAGGCTCAAGGAAGCATCCATTAACCCTTATATCCATGGGGCTTATGCAATGCATCCTCCCCACATGCGCAATTAATGCTCGGCATCCGTTAGGCTTCCGCTGTGCATCCGCTAGGCTTCCGCTCTGCATCCGCTTCATCCGCTGTGTATCCGCTGTGCATCCGCTGTATCCGTTCCGCATCCGCTTTGCTGAGGCCCCCCGGGAGCCCTGTCGGATGTGCCATCTGCTCTCATCTGCTTCTGTCCGCTGGGCTTCCATTCGCATCCGCTTTCCAACTGCTCTGCGTCCTCCCCCCTCCATTCCTTTCCGTTTATCCGCTCTGTTTATGCAAATTTTGCTCCTTTTGAGAATGGATAACAATGGATGGAACTCAGCTTTTTCTTCTCGTCCGCTTTGTCCTTTTTACAAACGTTTTGCATCCGTTGGGCAGTGTGACAGGGCCTTTCGTTAGAATGTAACTGCTTTGAGGATTAAGCATTTGACAAGAACAAAGGTGTATTTATACAATCCTTTTTGAGCTAAACAGCATTTTTGGGTTATGATGAGGCACCTATAAGGAATAAGACCTATTCCTATCCATGTTATGGACAATAAAATTGCTTTTGCACCATCACCTTGATCTTTAGGTAACTGACAACATTTATATTTGACAGAATCACTAAATTCCTCTGTCATCTACCAGTTGGGTGGTTATATTGTTCTTTTAGGGAGATATCTCTGTAGTGCTGGAGCAACTTGGTGAGAATGGAACCTCTTGGTGACTTAATATATTTGATTCACTTTTATTACATAATCACTTCAATTCTGAACTCCCCATAAGTTCTTTCCCTGCAGGTGAGCTACTATTGTTATTCTTCTTCTCTCAATCTCACATTTTATATCCTTTCTCCATTGCTTGCGCTTGTTTGTTCCTGCATTTTTGGGTCAACTCATACCAATTGATGGTGCTCAGTGGTGGTATTCAATTTTTTTTACTACCAGTTCTGTGGTGTGGCTTGATGGGTGTGGCAGAGGAAGGATACTGTAAAATTCCCATTTCTATCCCACTCCAGGGGAAGGATATACTGCAAAATGTCCATTTCCATCCCACCCCACTAACCTGCTTTCCCGTTCCATTCTCCCGTGCAGGGCAACAAAAGAAGACCCAGCTGATCACCTGGAACTCTGATCAGCTGGGACTCAAGAGGCAGTGAATAGATGGGGGTGGGGCCAACCAGAGTATTTCCCGGTTCTCTGGACTACTCAAAATTTCCACTACTGGTTCTCCAGAACCTGTCAGAACTGGCTGAATACCACCTCTGATGGTGCTGTATCAATATCTACCTGATTTTCAGAACATGATCAAACACAACAAACTATATATAAAAGCTCAGATGAACTCTGGTTAGCCGAGTTACTATGTTGGAGAAACGTGTAATGTTTGACAAGTCATGTAAACTTTGCAAAATTACTCCCATTACTCTTTTTTTTCCTGGAGGTTGGTCATCTTTTTAACAAGAGATGGTAAAAGGTAATATGCTTCAATCATCTCTAAAACTCAAATCTCTCTAGATTCCAAAGTCTATTTAATTTATTTTTCTTCCATAATGCTGAACTAAAAAATTAAAGTGCACCAGAGGCTCAACATACACTAGAATATATGATTGATGCTTTTAACTTGTATCTTATCTACTTCACATAGTTGCTTCAGCTATTTTATTGGATATTTTTTGTTTTATATTTTATTTATTGTGAACTACCCTGAGGGCTCCTTGCAACTCTGTTTAGGCAAAGGGATAGAATAAATAAGCAGGTAAACATGGCTATGCACATGCATAATTTTTAAAGGAAATGTTCATTAACCCTTAACTCCTATTCAGGGTACTAATAGTGATAAGATAGTGAGGATGTAGAAGTGTGGACATATGAGCTTCGAGGCAAAAGAAAAAAGAAAAAAATGCTGAAATAATGGGATGTGCTCACACTAAAACGTAGGCACCTTCTGACCCTACAAAATTACAGTAAACCTATTAGTATTTTCCCCTAATCCTAAAATAACAACAAAACTGCTTCCAAAAATACAGGTAAGAATTTTCAATTTTCCTAGTACAGTATCTGTTCCATTAAGCAAACATGAAAAGCAGAATATAAATCATAATAATTGCATTCCAAAGAATTGAAGGCATTTTTAATCTTTACATATTATCTGAAAAATTCTAAAGAATGGATGAAGTGCCAAATGATTGGTGGAAAAGGAATGTCCCCAACCCTACTTTCAATAAAGGTGAGAGGGAGATGTACTGAAGAAAGCATGATCAGTCTGATAGTTTACTGGAGAGAATTCTAGAGCTCATAAAGTGATTGATTGATTAATTAATTATTAGGATTCAGTATTATAGCCTGAGTCAACTACTATGATAACCTGATCATTAGAATTCAGTAGTAGAGATATTTTTTCAGGCATTCTACCAGAAAAATATGAAAGGCTATATACTTGATTTTACATTTACTAGAATTGTATATGCCCAACAATGGAAGTGTGATGGGATCCCGGCAGATGAGAAGGTAATTAAGAAAATATTAGAATGTTCAGAAATGGACAGAATAAAGCTTACTATTAAGGACAAAGAAGAAACTACATACTTTTTGACATGGGACTTATTTTATTGTTGTCTAGACAATAAAAACAGAACTTAAGCCCATGTAACACTGCACCAACGGATGGAAAGAGGATGTAAAATGGAGAGAAACACTTGCCATATCCGTTGGTTAACGCGATGCATCCATTTTGTACTCACTGCGTCTGTTTTTCTTCCTCTCTATCCGTCCAGCATCCGTCGACTGAGGTTCCATCCGCTCAAAAAGTTTTGAGCTGCTCAAACTTTTTGAGTGGAATGTATCCAACAGCGGCCGTTCTGCATCCGCTACGTATATGGGGAACATCCGTTCTGTGCATCTGTTGTCATCCGTTACGCGTCCGCTACCTCCGCTAGGCATCCGCTGCATCATCGCGCAAACTCAAATCCGCTCCAGCAGAAAGCGACACAGGAGGAAGCGGAACGAACACGCGGAACGGACGCACAGCGTTGTAGCATGGACGGAGAAAGAATGAAAGCGGATGCAGCTCACACAGAAAGCATTTAAAACGGAAAAAATGTTCGCAGAGGGGCTTATCTCGGATATTAAGGATGTCTCGAGGATGCCTAGAGGATGCAAAAGGACACATAGGGGAAAACTATATTGCCTGTAAAAAGAGGGAGCAACTCACCTGGATCTCACTTTCAGTCCAGCAGCCCTGCTGTGCAGACCTCTGCAGCCTTCATCTGCCTCTTGCTCTTCCACAGCAACCGGTCATGTCCACCATGGATCGTAACACAGTCCTTTTGGTAGCCACCATCATTCTGCAACAGTGCGAAGCATCTATAGGCTCTTTCAACTGTTCTATGGGAAGAAAAGGAGGCGGGGCAAGAAGCGTCTGGGTTCGAAGATGGATCGGGAAGAAGAGCAGAGTATGGACTGTACAACAAGCTGATGGTGGAACGCTGAGGAACGAAGACCCTTGTGCATTCCAGAACTTCATGAGGATGCCTCCAGCCATGCTTGACGAAGTTGTGGAGCGGCTGAGACACAGGTTGACCAAGCAGAGCACCAACTTCCGGCCCAGCCTGGACCCTGGCTCAAGGTGGCACTGACTCTGCGCCACCTGGCCTCTGGGACCATGTAAAGGAGCATGCAGTACGGCTGGAGGTGCCACACAACACCATCAGCATTGTGGTCAGAGAAGTGGTGCAGGCCATCATTCGAAGAATACCTGGAGGAGCTCCTCCATGCCCCACCACTGAAGAAGGCTGAAGAAAGTTGCAGAGCAGTGGTATCAGAGGTGGAACTTCCCCACACCGTTGGAGCCATAGGTGGCAAGCACATGGCTGCAAAGCTCCAGCCAATTCAGTGTCCACTTATTTCAACTACAAGGGCTTCTCAGCTCATCCTCTTCGCCATGGTCGATGCTGACTACAAGTTCATGTACATCGATGCTTCAGGCAACAGCTCATCTTCAGATGCCCAGGTATACAATGCCCAGTCACCTCAAGGAGGGCTGGAAGGCAACCTCATCATGGGCTTCCCAGATCCAGACCCCGTGCCCAACGACATGCCAAGATGTGCCCTACTTCACCGTGGGGAGACGCCTTCTCCCATAGAACCTACCTCATGAAGCCCTAACACTTCCAGTGCTCACCGTCGTGAAGAGAAGGATCTTCAACTACAGGCTGTCCAGGGCAAGGCGGTGGTGGAGAATGCCTTTGCAATCCTGGCAAAAGTGTTCCAAGGTATTCTCACCACCATGCAGCATCACCCAGAGACCGTGAGAGAACATCGTGGAATGCTTGCTGCGCATCCTGCATAATCTCATGCGCACCGCTATCCAGTCTTGCAGAACAGGCTCACTGGACCTCCAACAAGGCAATGGGACATGGAGCTGGGAATGGAGGCAAGGCGAACCTGATATGACACTGAGGGATGTGCAAGGCCCCAGCAGAGCCTCACGTGAAGGGAAGTAAGCAGCGCAACCTCCTGAAACACTGGTGCAACTCCCCAGAGCTGGAGCGGTGGGAGTGGCAAGACCAGGTAGTGATAGATGATTAATGGATGCTTCCTTCAGCCCTGTCATCATGCACTGGATGATTGCGACGGCATGTATGTTAGGTGGGCCTACAATGAACAGGCATTTAATAAAGAGTTGTGTTTATGTTCAAATGTGTGGATCAATGCTTACATTGTTATTGATAATGAAGGGCCATAGGTGTGGCAGCTGGGAGGGTGGACCATCCAGTCCCACTATGCTTGAACTGGAGGTTTATCAATCCACAACTATCTTAACTCATCCCAAAGGTATCCCTGCCCATCCCACAGTTATCTTAACCCATCCCAAAGATATCCCTACCCATCCCAAAGATATCCCTGCCCATCCACAGCTATCTTAACCCATCCCACAGCTTATCCTTACCCATCCACAAGCATGCAAAGTCTTAAACCATTTGCTAAAAAGTTTCCATCCAAGACTTTATTAACAAAAGTAATGAAGCAAGTGTGTGAAACAAAGATAATCCTTTATTTATATAACAAGCCTGTAAAAGAAAATTGACCAAGTCCAAGTGTCAATATAAAGTCTCCAAGGTAAGCACCCAGTCTTCTGGCTTTGTGTGCTCAGTCTGAGCGGTGAAGGTCGCAGTGCTGTGGAAGTGGCTGCTGCTGGAAGTGTGTCTGAAGCGCCACTGGGGTGCCTGGCCCGAGAGGCAACAGGGGACGGTTTGTGAGGGAAGCTCTCAGACAGCTGGCTCAGCCCCGGGATGTTGAGTAGCCCCTTCGTCCATGACATGGGGTGTCAGCCAGTACCGCACAGATATACTGAGGCGGGCTTGCTGTGGGGTGAGGAAGGAGCAGTGTAGTGGGGACTGTCTGTCCTGACAGCTGGGTGAGGGCTGGCATCGGTGGCATTGGTGTCGTTGGTGGCAGCAGTGTGCGTGTGGCTCGTGCATCAGTGGAAGCTGGGGCAACTGGTGTCATCCGATGAACCTGTGCCTGGTCTTGGAAGGGCTTGCTGCCTGTGCTGCTGGACCATCCTGGTAGCATTATGCCCGGGGTGAGGGCTGTGGAAAGCCTTGGAATGGAATGCGACATCACTGTGGAGAGCAGACCTGGACTGGGTGGAGCAGGTCATCTGGGATCTGGATCGGGCTTGACAGATCGGTGATCCCCACCCACTGGTACTTCCGCATGTCTGTGAGGTCTGTTCACACCAGTAAGGGCTTGCGGTTGGAGGATGGAGGAGTCGGTGTGGACCAGCTGAGAGAGGATATCTATGCTGCTCCTGATGTGTCTCTTAATCCCACAGAGTGTGGATCTGTCCCTCCGTCTGGCTCTCTGCTTCTGGAGGAGCTGGGGTGGATGCCGGGTTGGACTGTGTGGAAGTGCTGTCTCCTTTCCCATGCGCCAGGGAGTCCGCACGTGCTCCGCCACGTTAGAACAACTGTCCCGGGTTCTCCGTTCATGGCATACTCCACAGACACCTGCCTGGAGACAGGAGCTGCTCTTGGCCGGAAGAGGACTGGCTCTCAGCAGGCTGCCTGAGAGAGAGGATTGTGAGAGGGGCTGCTCCTCGGTGGCGGATGCACTCATCCACCCTCAGGAAGCTGCACTTGGCCATGACGTAGGTCTCTCTGTCCGTCAGCTTGACCGCAGCCTGGCCAGATTTCTTGAGGTGCAGCTTTTCCTACCAGGTGTGCATGTGCTTCCACCAGCCGAGGAGCACCTCCGAAGTGTAGCCCAGGCTCTCCGCCTTCTCTCTCCAAGCAGCCTGCTTCCTTTTGGTGTCCCTATAGAGCCTGTGTCCCTTCCCGCCATAGATACTCATTCTCTCTCAGCCACTCCAGCACCTCATCCTCATGGTTCCTCCTCGATGTTGTATTGCCTCCTCTCCCGTTCTCACGTCTGCCTCTTCTCCCTTTGGCAGACCACATGGACCCTCATTTAGAGGGGCTTCCAGGTTTGTAGGGGCTGCTCCTCCACACCACCAGCACCAGCAGGACCAGCAGCAGCAGCAGCGCCAGCAGGACCAGGAGCACGAGTAATGGACCAGCAGGACGAGGAAGCACCCAGGAGGACCAGGAGCACGAAGCAGGACCAGGAACACCAGCAGGACCAGGAACACCAGCAAGGACCAAACAGGACGAGGAGCAGCTTCAGCAGAGTAAGGCACCAGCAGAAGCACCACCGCCAGAAGCAGCATATCAGCAGAGTTAGCTACCGCAAGAAACCACCGCCAAGGAAGCACTTCAAGCAGAGTAAGCACCAGCCAGAAGCAGCCACTGCCAAAGCAGCATCAGCAGAGTATGCACCAGCAGAAAACACACGCCGCCATAAGCAGCATCATAGCTTCTCCAGAAGCAGAAGCAGCAGAAGCCCCAGCCCCAGTAAAGAGCGAAAGCCCGTGCTGCAGAAGCCCCAGAAGCAAGCCTAGAGTGAGGGCAGGGGGTGGGAGGGTGGGCCCTGTCCCTCTTGCCAGGGCTGGCAGCAGATAGCTGAGGCTTCTCTTCTTCCCCATGGGTTGTGGGACTTGACTGCTGGCAGGCAGGCTGGCAGGAAGGCTGGCAGGCAGGCAGGCAAGGGAGGTTGGCAGGCAGGCTTGATGGAAGCAAGGCTGGCAAGGCAAGGACAGGGAGGCTGGGCAGGCAGGACAGGCAGTGCAGGCAGGCTGGCAGGCAGGCAGGCAGGCTGGCAGGCAGGCTGGCAGGAGCAGGCAGGCAGGGCTGGCAGGCAAGGCTGGCAGGCAGGCAGTTGATGTGTCTGGAAGCAGGTCTTTCCTCTGAATGTTGACCTGCTTGGGAGCTGCCTCCCTTTTATATCCGCAGGGCTGACTCAATGCATCCTCCCCGCATGTGCATGTTGAACGCTAGCACATCCGTAGGCATCCGCTAGGTATCCGCTAGGCATCGCTAGGCATCCGCTAGGCTTCTGCTTGCATCCGCTTCATCCGCTAGGCTTCCGCTGTGCATCTGCTTCATCCGCTCGGCATCCGCTCTGCATCCGCTTTATCCATTCCACGTCGCCTTTTGCTGCGCTCCCCTGGAAGCCTTGCGGATTGTGCCATCCACTCCCATCCACTTCATCCTCTAGGCTTCCGTGAGCATCCGCTTTCCCATCTGCCCTGCGTCCTCCCCCGTCCATTCCTTTCTCCGCTCTGGTTATGCAAATTTTTGCCCCTTTTGAGAGCAGACAACAACGGATGGAACATTTTTCTCATCCGCTGTGCCCTTTTTACAAACGTTTTGCATCCGTCAGCCAGTGTGACAGGTCCTTTAGAAAGAAAGGGACATATGATAAAAAGGATAAATGTTAAAATGGAAATTTGTTGAAATGAGCAAACAAAATATTATTGTTACTACAGTATTAATGTTATTGTGATACATGTTATTGTAAACACTTTGATTATGATTGCTTAAAAATAATTGTACCCAGACAATTGTACCCTCTGTTTGATTGAAATTGAATTTTTATATATTATACGAATAAAACAAATAAAAAATTTTTTGAAAAAAGAATTCAGTAGCATCTATAATTGTCAACTCTTCCAGTAAGGCCAATCAGGAAACAGATTGTACAAGGACTACTAGAATTCTACTTTATTATTGTAATAAGTAATAAAAGAATTTTGAAACCCTTTCAGCATTTCTAGGATTCCTTTATGTCCTCCCTCATACAGCGTCTGAAGGTATCCATCATTACCAATCCTAACTTTCATTGTTTCAAATTAATTATTCATAGATTCTGTAACCTTCTGTGATGGTGTTATATGAAGCTCCATCCAGAACCCAAATATTTTCCAGTAACATTGACCTGCAAACCAGGGAATACAAAACTTTCGTTAGACCAATTCTTGAATACAGCTCATCTACACTGTATAATGGACATTAATACAATTGAACGAGTCCAGAGGTATTTCATGAGAAGCGTACTCCACTCCTCAGCTCTCAATAGAATACCTTTTATGCCACCAGGCTTGAAATTTTGGATGTGGACAACTTAGCCTACGGTCTGACCTAAGCTTAGTACATAAAATTGTCTGCTACAATGTCCTACCTGTCAATGACTACTTCAGCTTCAACCACAACAACACATGGGCAAACAATAGATAGAAACCCAAAGTAAACCATTCCAAACTCTCTTGCAAAAAATACAACTTCAGCAACAGAATGGTCAATGCCTGGAACTCACAACTTGACTCTGTTGTTACCTCCTCAAACCCCCAAAACATTATCCCTAAACTGTCTACCATGGACCTCATACCATTTCTAAGAAGCCATGTAAGGGGGGATGCATAAGTCTACTGTCCTACTGTCCCTGTGGCTACTGTCCCGATCCTACTTTTCCCATTTATTCATACTCATTTATTATGTATATACTTATAACTGTTTATACTTATATGTTTATATGTTATGTTTATACTTATACTTGTTTTCTCACACATGCTTGACGTGTAAACTAAATAAATAAATTGTGTTATATGAAGCTCCATCCAGAACATAAATGTAGCCTTTGAAAATAGGTAGAAAATACACAGTCTAAGTGTGATACATGAAATTGAATCTAAAGGAGAAAGGGTAGTGAGAGCTTCTCAAAAATGACTCTCCCTGGTTTTGGGATGAGAGATAGAAGGGATATTTTCAGATTGACAAGATTCTATTAATATAGCCTTATAATAAAAATAGAGATGGTACTCCTGGCTGCATTTTTTTGTCTTATACTGATAAGGCTGGTATCCATTTTACAAATCAGAAATTACTCCTCCCATTCCTCATTTTTACTTTTCCAAAACTAGGGAGGGTCTCCACTGAGATTCTTTTGTTATCCCTTCTCCTTCAAACTCAAATTTCATTTATCAGGTCATTGCCTAATCTGAGAATCTTCCTCTTTACATCCAAGGTCATTCCTATATACCAGTGACAATTTGAATCAAAGATAGAGTATCAAAATAATACATGAACTCCTTCAGTTTCCAAGGGGGACTGATCAACAAATGCACACATCTCTTGGCCTCATAGAATGTTGAAGAGAAACCAATACATTGAACTAAAATAAACTGATAAATTCATAAAAAAGGTGTTGCTTCCTATTCCTATTTTGAGAGGAAAATATCTGAGAAACAATCTCAGTTAATTCTGAACTGAGCAGTTAAGGCCTGGTCCCACTGGCCGATGGATGCAAAACGTATGCATAAAGGACACAGCGGACG
>BHFT01001537.1:0-21279 GCA_004320025.1 Laticauda laticaudata
GCTCTGTTTATGCAAATTTGGGGCACTTTTGAGAGCGGATAACAATGGATGGAAAATTTTCTCGTCCACTGTTTCCTTTTTACATACTTTTTGCATCCGTCAGCCTATGTGACAGGCCCTTTATACAGAACACTTCTGTATATGTTTGCCACTATTTAGAGGTTACGCAGAATTTTTCATCTCAGATAGGATAACATACTGAAGGGCTGTTCTGCTAAAACAAAGCAAGGTTATGGCATAGACTTGAAAGAAAACCAGGAAGCCTGTAATTGCGGAGTCTGTCTGGCAAGAACAAAGAATTCTTATTCACAGGGAATATGCACATGTAAAGCTTGTAACAATTCTGGGTGATTAGAAAGGTGATGAAAGTAAGAAAGAGTTAGACACTTTGCAGAGCTCAGCTAGAAGTTAGGAATAGAGAGGGCCTGGAGCAAATAGAATGCATATCAGATAGTTCCTGGAGCATTCATTAGCCAAGGTCTTAGGAATAGGGACAGCTAGAAACCAGTAGAATAATTGTTAGGTATTTACTAAAATGTTTAGTCAATATAATTTCTATATAATCTGCCTTTTCTAGCCTTCACTTTAGTGAAAATGTATAAAGCTTTCTTAATTTTATGGTTTGGGGTTCTTGGCATTTTGGCCAAGATGCCTTTTCATGGAGCGCTCAATAAAAGGAACCCAAAATCTGCATCTGGCATCCTTCAGCAGCCTCTGTACCAAGCTCAGACCCAAACTGGGGACAACAATTCCTTCTGTGAAAAGTCTAAATATATAAGAACCATTGCTATTCCATTTCCCTCTCTAATTATTAAAACAACAACAACAAAAACCTCCAGCATCTTGATGAGATTTTCAAAATTTATAGTGTTTCGCTAGAATTCTGTTTAGTTTTGCCCTGGAGCAAATGCTGTAAATATCAGATATAGGGATAAGGTATGTGGTTGATTCTACTGTGGTGTGTTCCTTTTGTGTTACCACACTATATAAATAAATAGATTCACTGTTCTGTCTCTTTCTGTTGTGACTATCAGGGTTAAAACATCAGTATTTTTTTTAAAAAGCAAAACAGAGAAGTTTGATTCAGTGGGATCCCCATTTGGAGTTCCATGTAAATGGCAGATGCCAGAGTTTCAATCAGTTTGCCCAGTGCTAATAGTTGATTTGTGCATTGCTGTTAAAAACTTTTACAAAATGATCCTGACTGCATCCTTTGGGAAGGGGTGATTATAATTCTCCTGATTTTCTAGCAGCTGAGACTTGAACGATGTCTGCAATTGGCTTCTCTGTGTATAAATCCTGCACCTTTTTCTCGAGAGGACATGGTGGTACCATAGGCTGAATCTCTGTTCCTGCTTGCCAGTTGAGCTGGAGAAGAAAGGGGGGAAATGAAAGGCAGGCGAGTATATTTTTTGAAAGATTATGTTATTCTGCAACTATAGAAAATTTATCTTTTGACAATGAGATATTACCCGTCTGGGTTTTCTGAAAATAAAATATTGATTATGTAATCGGGGCATACTTTTCTCTCTGTATTCTTGTTCTTCGATGCAAGTTCTGAAATTAAAGTTGAATGTTGCTCCTTTTATTTTGAAACAAGGAATCAAAGAGCATAATGTTGTCCAAACTCTATTACAATTCAATAAAACAGGTAGAATAAGACCCAAAGGTGCTTTTTCAGGAGGCAATGGGACTTTCTTGTTTTCAGGAGGCAATGGGACAAGAAGATATGTCCCTTCTCATCCAAGAAGCTTCTTCAGTTCTGAAAGGATAATGGGGAATGGAAGGATTTATATTCCTTGCAGACAACTGGTAATTTGCATCCTTTTAGGAGGTTGAAAGTGAAATGTCTTCAAAAGAAAAAAACAAGAAAGTCCAGTTGCCTCCTGAAAAAACACCTTTGAGACAACCATCACCTGGATGACTCTCTACAGGTAGAATAAGAGGCATAAAGTTTCATTCTTAAAACTGTTGCTGAGACAAGGTTTCTTTCCATCCAGGAATGCTGATGTTGCCAAAATGCTCAGTGGCTCTGTTATTAAGCTTATATTTTTCAGTTTCCCATATCCACACCTTTTTAAAACTGCAAACAAGTATTTGGATATAAAAGACAATAAAAGCAATATGCTGATTGGATTCCCCACCCCATGCATGCTGCAGGCCAAATCCTTCCATTAATGGAATGAAGATAACCTTGTATGTCAAGAATATTTCACCACACAATTTCAGTTAAGAAATCAATTACTCTCAGACTGATCATGCAGCAAACCATGTGGAAATGTATAACTAATTTGGTAGATGTATTCTTACACACTGGCTAGGAAGAAAGTGCTGCAAATCAAATGATAATTACAGATTGCAGTATGCTGAAAGGATTCTTTAATAGTGGAGTCCTTGGCCTGAGCTATCTAGATTCTCTTCTATGCTTTAATAGTTTACCATGATTAGATACTTAATGGAGATAGTGCACTGCTGATTAAAATAAAGTTCCAATTGTCAGAACTGAACAAATATCAGAAATAAAGTTCCAGTTGTTTGTTTTCTCCTGCTCTGAAACGAGTGAAATTCCAGTCACGCAAACAGAAATCTATTATAGGACATTATTTTCCTTTTCTTTTCCAGGCTGTTCTCAACATTCTCGTCCAATGTCCAAAGTATCGCCAAAATCTCTAGAACAGATGCTGAGGATGCAAGGAGGGATGGGAATCACTCAGCTCCATTTCACTGATGGATGTGGCTATGTTAGCAGAAGAACTGCTTAATTGGGAAGCACTGTTTATGTTCATCAGAACATCCAAAAATATTCCCAGAGAGACTGAATCAAGGGCATATGCTAGAAAGATCAAGAACTAGTTCCTAACTTTTCATATTTCTCAATCTTTCACTCTAAATACTGGACATAATTTTGGCACTTTCTCTTTTATAAAATTATATTTTCTCTGCATATTTGTACTGAATTTTTTTTCAGGTAAAAAAAACATGAACCATGGTGGCACAGTGGTTAGAGTACAGTACTACAGGCTACTTCTGCTGTCTGCCAGTTGCCTGCAATTTGGCAGTTCAAGTCTCACTAGGTTCAAGGATGACTTCCTTGAAGTCTTCTTAGATTAGTAAAATGAGGATCCAGAGAATTGGGGGCAATATGCTGACTGTAAACCGCTTAGAGAGGGCTGTAAAGTGGTATATAAGTGCTAAGTGCAATTGCTATATACTCTTTATAATTATTGGTAGCAGCATCTGGGTGCCACTGTAACAACAACCGTTTCCAAGTTAATGCATATGACCATGTCCTATAGCAGTGATGGCTAACCTTTTCATTGTTGCGTACCGAAAGTATGTGTGCATGCACACCTGCACCCATAATGCAATGCGTGCGTGATCCTCCATCCCCTGCACATGCCATGCACACCACACACCTCTGTGCATGCACACATGACCCTCCTGTGTGCGCAACCCCCCTGTGCGCCCCCCGCACCCGTGCATGCAAGACAGATACCCAACAATCAGCTGGGTATACCCAACAATCAGCTGGCTGGCGGGAGGCATGGGCGCATGCTCAGTGGATCTACTCCAGTGCTCATGTGGAGGCAGAAATGGCTCTGTGTGCCACTTCTGGCACACGTGCCATTGGTTCAACACACGGGCCATCACGGTCCTATAGGTTCATACGTGCCATCACGGTCCTATAGGAAGTATATTTAGCTTCAAATCAATTGCAAAAAGTTGTATTGGCATGGTTATAAAAAGGGTGTAAAATTATTCAGAACACATTTTAAAGGAGAATAAAAGATTTATTTTTTTATACAAAACCAATAGCCTCCATCTTCATTTAAAGCAGTAGTTCCCAAACTTTTTCAGTCCACTGCCCCCTTGGTGCTACAAACTCATCTTCGGTGCCCCCCACCCAGGGGTGGGATTCAAATTTTTAAACAACTGGTTTTGTGGACGTGGCCTAATTTGTGGGCATGGCTTGGTGGCCATGTGACTGGCTGGGTGTGGCTTGCTGGCTGGGCATAGCTTGGTGGTCACATGACCAGATGGGTGTAGTTTGGTGGTCATGTGACTGGGTGGGCATGGCCAGGTGGCCATGTGACTGGCAAACCAAATATAAGTGGTCTTTGCTTAATGGCCAGTTGCTTAGTAAGTGTTCTAATTTATGACTGACCTCCCCAGAGCTACTTAACCTGTTTTTGGAGTTTTAACAGCTATGTGCGCNTATGTGCGCTCTCTCCCTCTCTCTCTCTCTCTCTCTCCCTCCCTCCCTCCCTTCTAACCCTGCTGGAGCAGGTGGTTGGACTAGATATCTCATTCACTTTCTCATCCCTCCCTCCATCCCTCCCTTTCTTTTTTCTTTCTTTCTATCCCTTCGTTCCATCCCCTTCTTTCTTTGTCTATCCTTTTTCTTCCTTTCTCTCTCCCTTTTTCTTTCCCTTTTCTCTTTCTTTTATTTCTTGTCTCTTCCTTCTCTCTCTTACCCTCTTTCCCCTTCTCTTTCCCTCTCTCTCTCTTTCTTTTCTCTCTCTCTTTCTCTCTCTATTTCTCTCGTTCCCTCTCTCTCTTTCCCTCTCTCTCTATTTCTTCGTTAACCTATCTACCTATTTTCTGCCCAGGCAGGTGTGGCCTAATCTGTCAAAGGCCTGGGCTAATCCTGTATCACCCCATTTCCCCTTTTAAGGCCCCGGCCCTTAATCTCCCTGTTTCCTCCCCCCACAACTGTCTCTTTCAGCATCCCACCACTGTGACTTTACCTTCCTCCTGCAGCAAGCCAGGGCTGAGCCATTGTTGTCGCTGAGCTCCCAGCCAGCCCACGTTACCCTTGTCATGAATGCAGCTGTCACATGTTTTTTTCGGTGCGGCTTTGCTCTGCTTCTCCAATGTGCTGCTGCGGCCACATTATAGGCACCGGCCCCGCAGGTCCACCCCCATTGAGCCCACTGCACTGGAGGGACTTGCCCAAGCAAGTCCAAGCGGAGTGGTGCAGCAGTCAATGGGGTGAGCCTGCATGGCTGGTGCCTAGAACGTGGAGTGGTGACACATTGGAGAAGCAGAACAAAGTTGGAGGTTGGTAATTTTTGCTGTAAAAAGTCTCCAGATGCCACATGTTTTTTTCAGTGCAGCTGGACTGCGCCCAAAAAAACACATGGCTTCTGAATGCTTTTTGCAGTGAAAATTACCGACCTCCAACTTTGTTTGCTCTGCTTCTCCAACATGCCACTGTGGCCATCAGCGATTGTTGCTCATGGTCAGGGAATGGAGGAGCAGACAGAAACGAGCAGGGCCAGCCAGGGGGCCATTTTACTGGTTCTCTGAACTACCAGGAACAGTAATGAACCAGAATCCCACCCCTGAAGTGCACCCTGCGAGGGGCCCACCTCCAGTGCCCCCTGCTGCCTCTTAGTGCTCCCCTAAAGCATCCCACCGCCCCCCAGGGGTGATATTGTCCACTTTGGGAACCACTGATTTAAAGGGGCAAATCTTACACTGACCTGACTCATGGCTTTGACTAGATTCTTTAGCTGTATTGACATAAATTAAGCCATGGATGCTTCCACATTGCCTCTTGACTCTCAATATCAATGCATGAGACTGCATTTGCTGCAGGTCATGAAAAATTCACATAACATTTTGGTTTGTACATAGCTTGAGGACATGTTTGAGTTCACAAAAATGGGTTGAATTTATACTGAGTGGAACTCTGAGTGGCATGGTGTTTGAACTTTATCAGAATTTCGGGTCATAATGGTCCAATTTGGTACATCAAAACAGCTATGGAAAGTTGAGAAGATGCTAATTCCTCTGGTTAAAGTAAAGCTTAGAACAGCTTTCTCCAGCTCACTGACCTCCCAAAATGGCAACAGTACACTTTTGAAAATTCTCCATATAGCAAGCTATGCTAGCTGGAATTATGTAAATTGCAGTTCCAGTGAGATAAAAGATACTACAGTGATCAGTTTGGATATCTACTAGGACAATTGATTGGAAATGACTGGGGGTTTGCGGGAGTAGAGAGGGCTCAGGGAATTAACATTTTGGTTGCTTAATTTAGAATGCCAAATTAATTTGAACTATGATTGATGAATTGTCTCACTAATGCTTTCATTGTTGTTGAAATCAAGACTACCCATCCTTCTTCTGGCTATTCTCTTACTTTCCATTTTTCCCAGCATTGTGGTTTTCTCGAGGGAACTGGATCTTTGCATCATGGGTCCAAAGTATGATAATTTGAATCTGTTTATTCATGCCTTGAATGAGACTTGTGCACTGATTTGTTCTGTCTTCCATTCATTTTTGTTGGCTGTCCATGGTATTCTTCAAAGTCTTTTACAAGACTAGAGATTAAACGTATCAATACATTTTTTCTCCTGCTTTTTCAAAATACAGCTTTTGCATCCATAGAGGTCACAGGGAAAACCATTTTCTGGACAGTTCTAATCTTTGTTATATATACAAATATCATGGCATTTGGATATTCAGCTATCCTTTAGTAAAATATGTATTAATTTAAAATTGTTTGCATCAAGATTAGGAAATGTAAGATAATAATCTGAAAAATAACCAAAATACTATTTGGAATCCCTGGGGGACGTAACTGCCATTAGACCCAATAGTCTAGATTCACCATATTGCCTCTTTCCCAAAAGAAGAAGGTGCAAAGACAGAAATATATCTATATAAATATCTACCAACTCATATATCAATATATATATTAATATATATCAATATATATCAATATATATCAATATATATCTATATATATCTACATCTATCTATCTGTCTATCTATCTATCTATCTATCTATCTATCTATCTATCTATCTATCTATCTATTATGCTTTCTTTAAGTATGTTTCCGACAATACATACGTATCCTGTTTCAGCCTCCTTCGGTATTATCCCACGTCATGCTATTATGTCTTTAAAGTGTTTAGCACGTTTCGCAGAATCTCATCTCCATCATCAGGCTTCTGTATTGATGTTCGCTGTAAACTCAATACAGAACTCAATACAGACAACTCAATACCAGAAACTCAATACAGAAGCCTGATATGGCAGATGGATTTGCCGAAAAAAGTGCCAGTTGCTACAACTTTAAAAGCACAACTACAATGACGTGGGATAATACCCGAAGGAAGCTGAGCAGCATATATATATAGAATTTATATGCATTAATGCAGGATGTGCATATAGAACAAAGAAAAATAATGTCATTACCTGCATCCATTGTCAGTCAGGCAGAATTAAAAGGTGTCTGAAAAAATTGGAACTTATCTCATCCTACAAACAGTACATAATGGAGTAGAAAGGCATATCCATTAGATCAGCAGTCCCCAAACTTTTGGACAGGGACCAGTTTCACAGAAATATATTTTTTTTTGTGGACTGGAGGGGGCCTGGTTTCTCATGCTGTCTGCATCCTCAGGATGGGGCATTGCTTGTTTGCAAGAACTGGTTTCTGGCACGCAGTGGTCCATGGATCGGTGATTGGGGACTCCTGCATCAGATTTACTGACTTTACATTAGTATGTTCTTGTGGGTTGTGTGTTTTGCTATTATTGAGAGTAATACCTAAAGTAGAGAGCCAATCAGATTTAGTGATTAAGGCATCAGATCATGCCGTAATGGAGACCATGAGTTCTATTCCTGCCTTAGGCACAAAGCCAGCTGGGTGAGCAATAAAGAGGTGTTTGGGTGTGTTCTGGACTAGAGGCTTCTGTGGCTCTAGAAACAACCATGGTTTCTTGTTTACTTTCTGGTATCCACTGGATAAAGAACAAGGGTATATGTTATTTCTTGCTCTAAAGCCTTACTTCCCATGCAAAAAGTACAAAACTTGTCTGGGGGACCATGAGTCCTAGTCCTGCCTTAGTCACAAAGCTAGCTGGGTGATCAATACAAAGTGTTCCGTCCGGAAAAGAAGCGCGGTAGACCGGGTTCCAACAAATAACTCTTTATTAGTTAACAGCAACAGTANAGCCCTTTTTATAGAGGCTTGCCTGCCGGCTTGTAGCCAATGACATTGTTTTAACTTTACCGCCTTTGAGCGGCTCCTTGGATTGGTTCCTAATGAACCAATCCACTACTGGCCTTCCTGCCCAATCAGGATAGACTACATGGAAACTGCCAAGTTATACAGAACACAAAGGGGCATGGGTATGTACTGGACTGGAGGTGTCTGCAGCTCTAGAAACAATCATGATTTCCTATTTACTTTCTCGTGTCCATTGGATACAGAACAAAGGTGTATGTTGTTTCTTGCTTTACTTACTTACTAAAGCCTTACTTCCCTTGCAAAGAGGACAAAACTCAAGTTGGGGAAAAAAGCTTTTTTTGAGGAGGGAAAAGAAGCAAGCAGAACAAAACAGAAACATATGTAATAGAAGAAAAGGAATAGGAAACAGATTCTAAAGCTTCTAGAAAGAATAGGTGGGCATGAGCATAAATTACATGACATGACATGAATGGAAGCAGATGGTGGTTTTCTACAAGATGATGTGTGACATTCACGCACATTGTAAATGCAAAGCAATCCTCCATCTCTTAATTTAAGGAATAATAGAATCCAATCCAGCCAGCTGGAAATTTCAGGAATGAAAATGAGGACGTGTCCTGGAAAAGCTGATAACTATGAGATAGCTAGGAAATCTAAAAAGGTAAAACAACTCAAGGGCAATAAGAGGAAAAGAGATGCATGAAAAATTTAGCATCAGTGATATGTCAGAATTGGATAATTCATCTCTCTCTCTTCTGGTCTATTTAGAAAAATGCAGAATACCCAAAAAACCTTATTGGCATGATCCATGTCCTAAATTGGACTCCTAGGTTATCATTCATAATAGTTCACTGAGGAAGTCTGGACAGTGTTCTGCCATTTCAGTGACCATCTGGCTTTGTGTTGCCTCAAAGCAATGTTCCTTAGTAAATAAAATAGATTCAGTCAAGAAATTATCCACACAGCAGGCACTAGTGTACTGGCTTGTATGAAATCTGGGATTTCTTGGTAGAGTCTTATGAAGTCATCTGGGACAGATGCCAAAAGAATAATAACAGGAGAAAAAAATGAGAGCAAAAACCCAAGCTGTGAGCCTTGGTTCAGCTGAATTCTTATATTAGATCTGAATCAGTCAACCTGAGCCAGTCTGTTTGATAACTTTGTGCTTTCATAGTATCCTAATGGACAGCAGTGTACAAAACAAACTGACATTGTTAAAAGAAATTCCACTTCAGAAAGACAGCATTATTAGTTTTTAAAAGTTGTCATTTAGGGCAGTGGTCACCAACCAGTGGGTCGGGGACCACTGGTGGTCTGTGAGAAAATTTTAGTGGTTCGCAGAGAAATGTCTCCTGCAAAGCACCCCCCCAAAGCAATTAATCTAGTCTGCATGGGAACACAAGGCTGCACCGCCCACATCGCCCGCCCACCTGCTGGCCCCCACCCGGAGCTGCTCTGGGATGACCAAAGGGCCAGTCCTATGACTACTGCAGCTCTGGAATATGGGACTGACTTTCCCACCAACATCTGCAAGCCACCGTCAGTCAAAATTCATATTAGTGGTCTGCGGGATTAAAAAGTATTATTTTGGTGGTCCCTGAGGTCCAAAAGGTTGGCGATCCCTGATTTAGAGCACAGGTTGAAATTACCATACAAGACCACTTGGAAAACTTCCTGATGATGCTATAAAATGAACATAGAAAACAGCACATTTTTGAAATTAATTTTGAAATTAATAGACAAACGGATAACCTATAGATCTCACTTTGTCTCCAGCAGGATGAACTATTATGCTGGTTGGGAATAATAGTTATATATTGGTGAGCATTTTTAGGGGTCTTTGATGGTCTCTGAGTTTGGTTGTTTTCTTGCAGATGTTTCATTACCCAAATTAAATAACATTATCAGCAACGTAATGAAACATCTACAAGAAAACAACCAAGCTCAGAGAGCACCAAGGATCATTTCGATCCTGAGCTACAAATATTCTCCTTTATTTGCATTTTAAAAAAAAAATGTTCAGCATGGACTAGCATTGGTTTATAAAAATAACTCATATCAACCTGGATTTCTCTTTGACAAAATAGTTTAGTTGATCATGGGAATATGGAGTTTATAATGTATTTTGATTTCAGCAAAGCATTTGACAGAATTTCCAATGAAATTTGGATGGAAAGGATTACAAAATGTATATGGACAGTGCTATTAATAAAAAGGTGGTTGAACAATCTTATCCAGTAGGTGTTCATCAATGGCTATAAATAAATAAATGCACCAGTCTGGACAGAAAACTGAAAGGCCTAGCAGAGCATTCTACTTTAGACCCTACATCAAATGTCTTGGATAAGGGGCTAGAAAATGTGATGATCAGCTGTGTATATGATAGAAAAATATAGGATGTAGCAAATTCATAATCAATAGTATCAAGACCCAGGAGGATCATGAGAAGTTAGAACAACACGCAAAACCCAGCAAAATGAATTTGTTCCAGAAGTGTTGGGCTTTATGACAAATTTTATCAAGTACAAAAAAAGACACAGAAAAACAACTTGGTTATTATATTTCTTGAAGATTTTTAATATGAATTATCTAGTTTTTACAATCTAGAAACTTGATTTTGGGGTGTGTGCTGTTTAGGTGTGTTAGGAAATTGTTTAGGTTTTCTTTTCCATGGGGCCACAAAACTGAGCTTGCGCGTGGGACTGAGATCGATCTTGCGAGGGGTGAGAGTCGCCTTAGGCAGCGAATGCACCGCAGTGGGATCACTGATGAGTGGAATCCAGCTTCACACGCAACAGGACGAGCTAGAAAACTTTGTTTGCCTCGTATGAATCTGAGTCTCTGGATATGACATCAACATTTCGGTACGAGCCCGACCTCGGATAATAGAAGGCTCCATCCCTGGTATCAAAAAAGTATAATATGCTGCGTAAACAATTTACCTACCAGACCACCACCCTTATATATAACAGGTCTCCACACACCCAAAATCAAGGAATCGTTCTCATGCCCAGTGAGTGGAGAACGAATAAATAAACGACCAACAATACATTTCCTAGATGGTACTGAATACTACAAAAGAACGAGATGGCGACACATCGGGACACACGCAATTTATACCAAAAGGAAACACACGACTACTGCCAACGGCGCCTACCTCAATGCGACCAATTCCACCACTACCCAGCACAGTACGTAAAAAAGTCCCATGGTAGGCCAAAAACACCTGAACCCTACAGTGACGCTCAGAACAACACACGGAGAACGGCTGGTGCAGACAAGACACATATAAGACTGAAACTTATTGCAACGCCCGACTATAAACCTCGAGAAGCGAGCCGAATGCTCTCCCAATACAAAAAACAAAATCGAGCCCAAAACCTGATCCCCAAAACAGCACTCACAGTTTCATTAATAGAGACTCTTAGTGGTTAGTATCTAACTCTTTGAAATAACCGCTCTCTACATAAGAGGTACTACAGACAAAATTTAGGTAAGATACTTAACCAATCCCACCTCGCTGGCTTAGTCCCACACTCAAATGCACTCCTCAAAATTCAAGATATAGCA
This sequence comes from Laticauda laticaudata, assembly GCA_004320025.1. Classification (NCBI taxonomy): domain Eukaryota; kingdom Metazoa; phylum Chordata; class Lepidosauria; order Squamata; family Elapidae; genus Laticauda; species Laticauda laticaudata. The sequence continues at coordinate 11,560 of BHFT01001537.1, forward strand.
GCACAGAGTATAGGGAATACGGCGGGCCACCGCCATTTTCCCTCTTTTACGAAACCCCAAAGATAATAAATTACCTGGAAAAACCCAAGGCATATATGACTCCCAGGTGCATCATGCCCCTTGGCCAGAATACACAGAAGAATTAAGTAGATAACGTCTGCTCTCTGCATGGAAAATAGCACACAGAACAATGACACTGGTTTTTTCTTATTATAAAGTCTTATTTTTTTTTGGGTCTTTGTTGGTTTTTCTATGTCTTTATTCATTTTTTTACATATGGGTATCTAGATAAAAAATCATAAGATCCCTGCCCAATCCTTCTCACACTGTTCAACACACTTTGGAGTGAGATGTATAGCACAACAGGAAGGCCTATAATATGCGAGTCACTACGTCTCAAAGGCACCAAAACCCAAATAAAGTCGCATCTATAGAATCATCAGCCCAAAGCGGCCACCTAAGGAGGTATGATTGAAATAAAAGAGCACTAAAATATGGCTAATTATTCATGTAAAGTATTGAGAAGCGTATATCGATTAATCCATTGGTTATATTACACTGTGGCACGATCCTAAATGCGAATAATAAGATGACTCAAACTACAACCCAAGGCTCATGCGACAAACTAGCCAGCGTACCACAACGGACGAGATCAAAATGCTGTGAGTTGTCCTAATTCGTCTATGACTACTATGCTCACTTTCAATCCTCGCCATAGCACACCTCTAAAACAATCCCACCCCCCAACTCAGGCCACCCAGATTGTGCACAGAGAGCCTTGAGCTTCACATTACGAATGAATACGCCATCCTTTTTACTCATGAGAGACACATTTGCAACTAGTGTAAAATCATCCACACAAAAACACACCATGTGTCCCCGTATCAACAACGTCCAAGCTGACCATGTCGACCACATACAAAAAAGCCCCACAATAACACGGACCACAAGATGACTGCCAAACTATGACACAGACACCCGAGTGCGATATTCACCAAAAAAGAGCGTCCTAACATGCGCAACTAATGACAGCAAGTATACCAAGAAGCTGCCCTATACCTCTTCAGATCTAAGGATTGTGAGTCGCTGTGTATAAAATCCTATACTTTAGTTCTGTAAACCACGAGCGAGTCTTAGGCCAGAGCTCTGCAATTAAAAATAACGTATCGCCAAATAAAGATGAGGTATATGGCCCGCTGAACTAGAGTAAACGTCGAAGTGAAGTCTAATTGCCAGTATATAGTGTATGATGGCAAGCTATGTCTACAAGCAGCGGGAGCTCACTTCATTATACAACCAAATGAAGTAGCGGTACCGAAACAAAAATAGATGACCAACAACAATATATCTCTCTATTGTCTGGAGTCCAATCACCAAAGGAAGGATCGTGACTATATATATGAGAACCCCTCTAGGGAGACAGTCATATTTATTATCTATTGTATAAAAATAATGATTTCTAATCTTGTAAGCAAGTATTTACAGCGCGGCCACCTAACTCCTAGAAGAGAGTGGTGTGCTGTTAGCTCCTGCGGCGGATATCCCACGTCATTGTAGTTTCTTAGTATGATAAAGTGTTTATTAAGCAAATACCGTTCTCCCTAAAATCTGGTGAATTCTCAGCTATGGTAGCGGCATACGGCTCAAGAAAATCCTAAGTGTGTGGGATATTCCCTTTCCATCTCACAGTTCCTGGGTGTCTAATTTTCGTAGGCTGAGAGATCCATCTCCGCTGCGACTCTACTCTTACTCAATACTATTCTGTTTTATGGGACCTTGGTAGTTGGACCTCTGCATTGGTGAGCGTCCAGTGGCTCTCTTCTGTCTGTTGTTTGAGAGGCTGTTGATTGGCTGGCAACCCTCGGTGTTAACATGTGCTCCGCGAAGGTCAGGCTCTCTCCTAGTGCTGTACCAGCTTGGCTCCCATGTGAAAGTCGACGGCTGCCTCTTCGATTAGCAAGCTGCTCTTCATTAGCAATCTGGGTTCACCTGGGTGGACCTGGTTGGGGGGTGTTTTGAGTTGGGAGCTTATCTACTTTACCAAACAAGGTTTTAACCAACCGTTACTCCGGTAACACCCAGAAACTTAAAACTGCCACTTGCTCCACTCGTCTCCCTTGCTAAGCAAGGGCTGGCATGTCTGATCTTGATTGCCTTCTATAATCCACGATTAAGTCCTTGGTCTTATTAGTGTTGATACTGTCTCCACACCACGAAGCAACTGGTCCACCTCATCTTGGTATGCAGACTCATTTTTCCCCCCCCCCCCCCCCCGGAGATAAGTCCCACCACTGTTTTTTGTTTCTTACAATTGTTTGTTTGTTTGTTAAAATTATTTCCATAAAGCTCCATTCCAAAATGATTCCTGGTGAGTAGTATGTTACTCTGGTGGTTTCCAGTAGTGTTAAAAAAAAATCATAAAAAGGCAATTAAAACTCAAATATCCAATTAACAGCATCACCTCTCAGCAACCAATCTCAATCGTCTCCTTTTATAAATTCTGTAAATTGAGACTTGAATGTTTCTTAATTACATTTAGCGTATTTTACAAAATGCTGCCTACAATGCAGTTTAAATTCCTATTATGAATTATTACTAGCAATACCTTTTGCATTATGAATGTTTTAATAAACTCTGTTTTCAGCATTATAAAATCTAATATATTTAATGACTTGGAACAATATCTCAAACTAAATCATCTGATATGTAGCATAGTGCTGATCATCATATAGAGAAAACAGGAGTTGGGGACACTTAGACACATTTGTACGGAGTTCCCCTCTCCCACTGAAATCCCTAAAGTGAGGCAAACTCCCCAAACAGCCCAGTATGGGAGACTATGGAATCTTGGTGGATAGAGAAAGGATAGAAAATAGAAAATATGGTAATAGTAGAATGCAGTCCCTTGGAAACAAATATTACCGCCTAGAACACTTAGCTGGAACATTCCTGGTATCATGTATCTGTATGTTAGTCTTCTCTTTGTGTTTGGGTCCAATTAAAACCTCTTAATGGAACAATTCTAGTGAATATATGCTGTTTCTAATTTAACCCAGGCTAGCAAACTGCCAGTTAGGTAGTCATCCAGTTGAGAAAGAATAAGCTCCAGGCAACCAGTTTTTGAAAGCTAGAGAAGAACTCAAATGCAAATAGTTTTGACAACTGTATGAAAAAGAGTGGATTAGTACAGGTATTTTTGTAGCTTGCTCATGTTAAATATTGTGAAACTAACTCAGTCTTCTCAGTCATCCAACAATGATAAATCCAAATGGTGTTATGAATGAAGAGAAAAAATAAATATAATCTTATTTGTGTGCTCTGTTCTAGATTTTACTTTTTATTGTTGGCAATGTCCATTATCTTGTCTGCCTCAGTGGTCCGTATGAGAGATGGACTCCCTTTATCTGCTTCTACTGATTATGAGCAAAACACAGCTGTACAGGAATGCCGAAAGTACTTTAAAGGCCTTGCAAAGAGACTCACAGAGCTTCCAGACCGATGCACCTTACAAGCAGGAAAGTATAATATAAAGTAAGTTTTCTCTGGCATGTGTATTCTTTCTGCAATGTTGTTCTTTAATGTTTCATATAACCTGGATACAGTAGTTGCTCTAAATAACAATGAAGAAGGCATCTTTTTGCCACAGTGACATTTAGAAATTACATTCTTCTTAAGAAGCATTCCTCCTCAAATCTGCAAATCTATTATGCTTACCTGCAGAATAAGATAAGCATAATTTTTAACTTCTGCTAGAACAAGGAGCTAAAGAGGCAGGGCAATCCTTTTGAGGAATGTTACTTATCACAGATTGGATTGCCCTGATGATTTCTGTAGAATTATTTTAAGCAAGATTCTTTTGGGCCCATCTCTTATGTTTCAGATATTGAATCTTTGGACAATACAGGACCTGGCATAAAAAAAACTGCTTCATTGCATGCTAACTTTGTTAACTGCAGTGTTATCTATAGCAGCTCTTATCGTTATATTGTAGACTCTATTGTATCTTTTACATTATTCAAGGAAAATAACTCTCTTACATATCTTAACATTATGTTTTATTGTACCAATATTATATTTTGAAATGTTTATTTATAAAGAAAAACCAGGGAAATTTTATAAAGGCTTTGTGTTCCTAAAATGCATCTTCTTTATTATTTATAAGAAGAATACACTGGGCATTCGAATCTTCCCATTTTTCTGTACTATTATATTTTTGTAATTCTTTAAAGATGGGAGGGGCAGATAGTATATTTTTATAAGATGTGCTACATATTTTTAAGATGAAGTGTCCCCTAGGTTAGATTTTATCAACAAAATAAATGGGAAAATCTATGTAATTCTGTGCAAAGGAATGTAAATTGCCTCTATGCACAACACAAAGATAGAATATCTCATTTACATTCATAACTCTGCATTTGATTGATTCAACCTTAATACAGTATATACATTTCCTAAGATACTTCTGATAAATTCTTGATGTTTCAGAAATAAAACATTCCTTAAAAAAAACAAGCAAATGTATCTGCATAATTATTTCACCAATGTTGAATATATGGCATATACATAAAATTGTCTTAGAATTGCTGTTTTGGATGCATAAGAAAATGATGGATTAATGGATTATTGTAATGGAATTTTTAATAAATGAAGAGCATAAACATATGCTAAATTTTAATTAGAAGGCAGATTTTTACATTTTATAATAAGTTCACTTAATGTCTTTACTCGATTCTGATGAAGAGGCATCCTTGCTAGAAAAATATTTCACTCTCACTCAGTAAGATAATTCTGTTGACCTTTTTTTGTTATGGAATGAAATAGATGTGTAGCTAAGAATAACTGATAAATAAAATATTTTGAAGACCATAGCCTTTATTTATTTATTTCCTCTCTTCCTCTTTGAAGGGGAAACACTCATCTTCATTCTTCTGATGTTTTAAAGTATATTTGTATATGAGAGAGCAAGTGAGATACATATCATGCTACAGCCATACTTATCCACCATCCCCTGCCCTCTTTTTAAATATTGTAACTATTGATGTAAGTATCAATAGTTATGATGTAACTATTGATAGGCAATAGCAAAATATTAAACCCAAGTAAAATTACATTGTTCTGTGAAAATAGTATTATAGTTAGAGATGCAGAATATTATATTCCCCTTATGGTGGGGGGGATATATGCTGGGGAGAGTTCAGTGGCTTCTGGGGGTATATTCTCTGAATCAGAAATAGTCTGGATCCAATATATGTCCAGCATACTTTAATTGATTCTGGTTCAAAAGATTTACCTCTGAGAATCGCTCCCAGAACAGCATGATCCAAGAGGAGGTTCAGCAAGATCACATTCTGTTTCTGATTCAGTGAATTTTGTATGCCCTTAATTTATTTTCTCATGAATAGTATTACTTTCATTAGACTCATCATGATTTCTCTTGTTGTAGTTATGTGTAAAGCCTACCTAAGCTAATCTGTGAATACATTATTTTAATTTTAAATGTTAAAAGACACATTTTCCCTCCCCCACCAAAACACAGCTTTATTAGTTCCCTGGGAGTGAGTTACATGATGCTCTGCACTGAAAATTACCCCAACGTCCTTGCCTTCTGCTTCCTGGATGAGCTTCAAAAGGAGTTCATTACTACATACAACATGATGAAGACAAATACAGCAGTCAGACCTTACTGTTTCATTGAATTTGGTAAGGGTTCATTACTTTCTTCAAGAACTGGCTTGATTTTGGGCTTCTAAACGTGTCTAATATATTTGCTTCAGCATGGTTTACAAACTCTAGTATTTTGCATTCTTTTTATTTATGACATAAAAGAACACAACTTGGCATTAAAATGTTCATTCAATCATTGTTTGATTCACAAACAATGTACAGTGATCTAAAAATAACTTCCAAATGCCTGACAACAATGTTATTTCATACGGATTTGGAGCAGCCCAATGGATCTGTTTTATTCAGGAGTAATTCTCCTGCAGAGATAGAATCCAGATCTTCTACATTTATGAACAAGGAGGAAAAGGTGCTTTAGAATATCTAGGAGGTTTAGATTTTTGCTGCCTCTTGCAACTTACCATGAATAGTATTACTAATACTTGGTGTATATTGATTGACCTGTCAGTTTCATCAGGGGGTTACTTTCTGCCTAATGTTTAAATAATTCTTGTTAAATGTGTCCATACTCTCTTTTTTTGCACTCTGACATCATATTCTTCAGCCTGTTAATACCAATTTAAGATGCCAGTGGTTTTTTGTTGATTGAGTGCATGGTTTTATAAATATCCTGCCTTTGTATGGATTCTCAAAGCAATGTTTTGGAGTATCCTATCATGTTACCTTCAAAACAGAAAGCTTGTGAAATAGGTAAAAACCAGTGAGTGGTGAGGACAATTTTAATATATTTAGTGTGTAATTAAATTATATTGGAAATACATTTAATTTCATTATTTGTGTTTGTAAATCGACAGACCATGATCTTACAGAAGCTTTGTAGTCCTAAAAATTCTGTTAATGGGATCTGCCATTTATATGGAATAGCCCAAAAAGCAGCCTTACTTTAAAAAAACCAAACTCTAACAGAAGTAGAGAGCAAAGTCATATTTTCTATTTTTTCAGAGATCCAAAGCTTAACTTTCATTGAATCTGTAATATTAGAAATATCATATTATAACAGTATATACACCCATGGAAACCAGAATAGTGCTTACTACTCAGAATTGTAGTAAACTTTAACATGGACAAAATGTCTGGAATACTGGTACTAGTTCATATTACAAAGCCTTAGAAATTGGTGTAATTTATAAACAGTCCACAGTTTTCAGAAACCAGAGGAACGTACATTGAGACATGGGATGACTGTATTTCACATAGCTTGATGTCTCTTATGGCCCTGTGTTTTGCTTATTTTATGACCATCTCACTTAATGCCTACTGTTTCCATGGGAATGTGGTAAAATTTATTTATTTCTGCCATATAGTACAATAACTCTGCATAGATTCCTGATGGTTCTCAAGAAAATAATATTGAAACCAAGGCAACAATATAGTAATAATGCTTTGGAGTAATACAGATGGCATGAATTCCTCATTCCCCAAATACTGTCTGGAAAAGCTCTGATTTTAATAGCTTCTGGAAGGCCATTAGAATGGGTGCTGATCTGAACTCAGTGGGGAAGCTGTTTCTATAAAATAAAGACTGCAGCGGAAAAACATTGCCTCTGAGCTCTTCTTGGTTAACTGCTGTTAATAGGAAGCAATTAACATATTTTTGGAGGGAAGCGTCCCAGTTATCCCCTCAGATCCTGTTGTGCTGCTTCATTCTGGCAGGGTGTGTGTGTTCCTGGGGTGGATGAGCAAAGAACATCTGGAATATCTCCCAGCAAGTTCTCCCAAGGCCTAAAATCCATCCCAGTCACGAGCTAAAGAAGTAAACATTATCAAAAGAAGAAGAGGAACCAAAACCAAGAAAGACAAAGACCTCAGGAAGGAACTTAACCAAAACTTTCACAGACTGTTAGAAAGACACAAGAAGTATTACAACAACTTCTGTAAAGACACTGAAAGCAGACAGGAGTTCAAAAAGATCTCTGAACTCAGATTTCAACCTCCAATTTGCATGCCAAAAATGCCAGTAGATAGACAATGCTATGCAGCTCCTGAGTAGTCTTCAGATGCTGCTCCATATAAAGTACATTGCAGTAATCTAGTCAACTGGGAATAAGTACTGAAATCACATTGCCAGTAACAGTGAAATAGTGCATTTAACTTCTCAGCTTCATAATAATAATATCCTCATTTTAAAAAAAATTAATTGATAATAAAGTGTACAAATCTAAATGAGATTACACTGGGGTAAACTTGTAAGAATTAAATGGAATATACTTTTAAGTCACTATGTATAATGGCGCATCAGATTTGATAAGCACAGTGATACTTAGCATGAAATTATAAATAGAGTATAAGTAGAAATTAAAAAAAAAACATTTCACCACTCTTGCACTCATTGTACTGTGTATTTTGCTTACTTTAATTTGTAATTGTTATGCTATGCTTATATTCTATGGGAAAGTATTTCATGTTATAGGAGATGGCATTCTAAATATTATGAATATAATGTTATAATTCAGAAAACTGCCTGGAGCTCAGAATAAATGCTTATTTTTCCTAAGAAAGTTTTCTGAATTACAAGAAAAACTAAATCAAATGTAATTAATTAATTATATTAGTAGCACTTTCAGGCTTGCCAATGCATGCAACATTAGTTTATTCATAATTAAAATTGTAGCATTTAATCTTCTGGTGTTGCAAAATTAATTAACCCATGATATAGTAGATAGAAAGCAGCAGCAACATTAAAATTTTCCATAGTGAATCTAAGAAATTTAAATAATGAATTTAAATGTGTGCATCTGAGATGTATGTTGCCCATAAAGCTAAGGGGTCCTCAGTGATGTTTTCATCAAAAATCTAAAGAGGGTTGCTTTAATTTTATACAGATAATTTTATTCAGAGGACCAAACAAAGATACAATAATCCACGATCTCTGTCTACAAGGATAAATCTTGCTGACATGCAAACAGAAATAAGACTGAGACCACCTTACCAGATTTCCCTGTCAGAACTCTGTTCAGCCAATGGATATCCATATGGATCCCTGCAAGAAAACAAAGATACAAGAAAATTGTCTCCAGGTGAGATTATGGATTTAAATTTACTTATTTTGGGATAAAGGTAGAGATTGATCTGCTTGGTTTACTGCATTCCTTTTGTAAATTTCATGGCCAGCTGCAGCATGAGGACTTTGGTAATGTTGGATTTTGAATGACTTACTCAAGTCAGATGGGGGGAGGGGTCCTGAGATAGTTTATCAGTGCAGTGTGAAGAACTTTTTTTCCTCGGTGTCCCAATGAAAAGTTATTGTTCACAAGGATAGTTTCATCATATCTTGAATGATGTGTGAGTGTGTGAGAGAGAGAGAGATAGAAAGAGACAGAGAGAGAGAAAGAATTAGGGACCTTGACCAAGGAAAAGATAAAAATGCTATTTCCCAGGAATCCATCGATCTGACCAGTCATTATTCTCCCTAAAATCAGAAGACAAGATTGAATGATAATGAATACCCAATGCCTTGCCAATTATTTCAGTGACATAATAAAATTCTAGATTAAAAACAATAATAGAACTTGATCAGTCTACAGTATAGTGGTCATCTATAAGAATTCAGTGTTGTAAAGGAGATTGAGAACGAATTTCAAAGCCTATTTTATTACGATGGTTTTGACATGTTGAGTCTAGATATATGTTTAAATGAGTTGCTGTATTTAAAACTATTCCTTTATCCCAGCAGCTTCTCCCCAATTTCATATTAAGCTATCCACAACTTAGTTCTTGGCAAAACAAAAAGGATTTTGCCTTATAAAGTTTGGAAACAGCACTGGTCAGACAGACGCAGTCCTCCTCTTCTCTAGAGAAATTCCCTTTGTCATTTGTGAGCATTTTCTGACTTTATGAACTACTTTGGAGAGCCTTTTCTGTTGCAGCTGTTCAGTGCGCACAAGGTAGAATGGCACCCCTCTTTCTATCAATGTTCCAACTCATTAACTTCATTGTTGGCACCTTTACACTTCGCTGATTTAGACAGAATGATTTACATATGGTTCATTCACCTTATTGTCCCTCTCTCTATGTTGCCTAGACTACGGGGGGGGGGGG